>CAIGRN010009825.1:0-11149 GCA_903798345.1 Fraxinus anomala | reverse complement strand
ATATTCTCACTTTTTTTTTTTTTTTATAAAATGTATTTTAGAATAATAGATTGATGGAGAATGTGTGGTTAAAAAATAAGATTTTTTTTTTGAATTTGAGTGTAATATTATTTTATTGCGTGAATGTATGATTGAAAAAAAAAATGTATTTTAAAAAAAAAAATGGTGATCAAACAAGGGCAAAATAAGATGATTTGTACATGTTTTACTATGCCTAGAAAAAGTAAAAATATTTAAAAGTAAATTAAACTTTGACAAACTTATATTTAAGATTAGCAACTTATTTTTTTTATTTAAACATGGAAAATAAGTTTTAGCCCCTATTTAGTGGAGATTAAAATTAAATTTTTAGTAGATTTTGAAAAATTGTAAATCTCATGAATGTGTAGTTAAAATTAATTGTTGATTTAAATTAAATTTTTAATTTTTAATTCTCACCAAATATGTAATTAGTTTTAAAAAGTTAAATATATATAATTCTTTTTGAAACTTTGCCAAACACGAGCCTCTAAGGAGCGTCCCAATGAAGGTGGTCCGCGCTCTTACATATGAATGCATGGTGATGGAGTCGCAAGTATGCGGCACCCTTGCATTGACCGCCGAAATAGTGGCGCGTGAGCACGCTATGGATAATATTGTATTTTTTTTAGGTCAGAAATGTCTGCATTATTTAGTATTGTATTTTTCTTAGCCTAAGTGATGAGGATATATAGATTTAACATTTAGACTCTAACAGAACTTGACAAATCAGTGCTCTCTCTCTCTCTCTCTAAATTTTGATATTTGGTTGTGTTGTCCAAAAGAACTTATATAGGAAGGAGAAACTGGTGTGCGATGAAGAAGCCGCGCCACCAGCTGGGTTCTCACGCGCCGCCGCCTCTAAAGGAGAGCTCCTACTTTGTTTTAATTATCTTATTCCTGCTGGAGATTGCTGGAGCTCAAACTACAAGAAATGCCACCGTTGATCCTTCTGAAGGTTCGCCCCTCTCTCTCTGTGTATCTATATGTGTGTGTAATTTACTAATTTTACACAGTTGTATTGCAAATTTTCCGGATTTTTTTATTTAAATGTTTGAGAACTTGGTTCTTTTTAAAGATTTTTGTTTCTTGTTCTTCTTAGTTTCTTAATACAATCTCGATGTTTTTATTGTGTTGTACACAGTTTAATCCAGATGGATATTTTTTTAATACTGTTCAAGAAATTAAAAAGTAAAAAAAAATTATTCCGATAATCATTATTTTGAAAAAAAAATATGTTTTGAATAGTAATTTTTTGAAAAATAGGCACTTAAAAAAAAATATAAATTTACGTACAAAATATTTTATTATTTGAACGTTTGAAAATGGGTATAAAAACTAGAGAGTTTTGCTTTAAAATAAGATAAAGGACTACATATAACTTAAAAGCCACCTTTAATTATATATCCTTTTTTAATTTTCATTTTTAAAAAATTATTTTTTTTATAAATTTATTTTCAATTATACATTTTTTCAATATAATAATTTTATACTTAAATTCAAAAAAATTCACATTTTTTATTCAAACATTTTTTAGAAAATCACTTTTATAAAATATATTCTCAATAAAAATATGACTCACACACACTTTCCTCGAGAATTAAAAAAGAAAAAACCCTCTTATAAGCACAATTTATATCCTTGTAGTGAAGGTTTTCATGTGATTGAACTATTGTTTCATTTTTTTAAAAAATTTTTACTCATCATAAACAATATTTGTTACAATCGTCAAAGATTTTGATTTCTAAGATCACTACGATGAATTCAAGCTCCTGTTTGGTGCTCGTTCCTTTATTTTTATTTTTATTATTTTTTTTTTTTGAAAAAGAGTTTTGAATAGTACGTTAGAAGAATGTATGATTAAAAAAGTAAGAAAAAAAATTGAATTTATATATAAATATTTTATTGTATTAATATTTGATTTGAGGAAAAAGAGTTTGAAATGAACAAGAATAAAACACGAGCCAAAATCTTACGCGTTGAATCCCCTAATTTTCTGTTATCTCCTTATTCATTAGTAAGTTTGACACTTCCCATTATTTTAAGGAAATGCTACATCATTATTGACATGATTTTACGTGTGGATGAGAAGTAAAAAAGATAGTGGTGGAGTCTTTTATAATTAAGCTACTTATACAAAAATTATTTACACATTTGTTGATAGATAATGAGATGGCATGCTCTTTGATCCTTATTTATGAGTAAACTATTATCACCACTGGTATTAAGCCTTAGTTTAAGTGTCAATTAAATGGTATTTTAAATAATAGATTCATATAATTGTGAAGTCACACGATTGACGACTCATTTAATTGAAACCATAAAATATAGTCACCTAGACTACACCATTGGTGTTGAATGATATTATTCCTTTTTTTTTTTATTTGGTTGATGAAATTTTAACCTAATCAAATCTTATCACATCACGTGTTGGTAAACAAATATGTAAATTTTGATGTACATGTAGCACAATCGATTAAATTTTTAACAAGTTTTGATAAAAATTGGGATTGAAAGTTATGATCATATAAAGGGTTAAATTCATTGGAATTCACCAAGACCACCCCAATTTCATATAATGTTTCGCTATAGCCACCCAATTTCATATAGCATTTTACCATGGTTATTCAATTTTTTTTTACCATTTTCATTAATTTTAAAAGAAGTAAAACAATAACTTTGCATTATATATATATATATAATAAAAATTTTAAAAATAATTAAAATTAAAATTTATTTTAAAAAAAAACTTAAAACGTTTATTTTAAAATAAGTTTTTATTTTATTTTATTTTATTTTTAAAAAAATATTTTTTAAAATAACTTTTTATTTTATTTTTCTAAGTAACTTTTTTTTGAAAATAAGTTTTTATTTATTTTAAAAACGTTTTTAAATAAGTTATTATTTTATTTTATTTTTGAAGTAACTTTTTTTTAAAAAATAATTTTTATTTTATTTTATTGCTCTAAAATATGTTTTTATTTTAAAATTTATTTTATATATATAATGCAAAATTATCATTTTACACTTTTTAAAACTAATGAAAATGGTAAAAAGAAATTGAGTGTCCATAGTAAAACGTTATATGAAATTGGATGACTTTGGTAAAATAAAATAAAATTGGGTGGTCATGGTAACACTAAATATAAAGTTGAACGGTCATGATAAAACAAAATCAAATTGGCTGATCATGGTGACATCAAGTATAAAGTTGGATAGCCACAAGTGACTTTAACCCTTCTATAAAATGTATTGTTAAAATTAATTGTAATGTTGACTTTACATACACCAAACAAGGTCTTAGTCAAAATAACAAATAGTGATAGACTCAACAACTTTTAATGATGCTAATTAAGAGTTTCTTTTGTAATCATGATTAATCAACTTTGCAATTTATTATAATTATAATTATCACTTTTTTATTTTTTATTTTATTTTCATTTTACAAGTTTTTTCTTTATTATATTTAACTCGAAGTTGGTTTCATCTGTTATCAATTTATCATCCCAATTTGAGTCGTGTAAAGTGCAATGGTAATCGTAACACGCTTTCGAATTTTGCAGCAAGAGCTTTGAACTCTATGTTTCAGCGTTGGGGAATTTCTGGAACAAATCAAAGATGGAACATTAGCGGCGAATTATGCAGCGGAGTTGCAATTGATGATACAGCAATTGACGATATCAATCCGGGTATTAAATGTGGTTGCTCTTTCAACAATGGCACCGTTTGCCGCATTACTGCACTGTGAGTTCCCCTCTACTTTTCTTTGGTTGTAGGGTTGAAAACACTCTCACCCAATTGTATCGTTTCACTTTGATTACTTATTTTAAACGATTCCAAATTTGTCTTTGAAATATCATTTTATGTTGATTTTTGGCTCCGAACGTCGTACTTTTACAGGAGAGTTTATGCATTGGATGTTGTGGGTCCAATCCCGAATGAGCTATGGAATTTGACTTACCTTTCTAATCTGTACGGTTATTTTTTTCTATTAGTTAATTAGTTTCTTGGCACCTACTTTTTCATTTGTCTGTCCAAATTGTTATTTCTTAGATGCTGATGATACAGGTGTTTTCCCTACTTCTATTGCAGAAATATAGGCCAAAACTATTTGACGGGTCCACTGCCTGCATCTATTGGAAACCTCACTCGCATGCAGTACATGTAAGCTATATTTTTGTGATTTAGAACGTAGGAGTCATGTCAATTAACAGTGTTTGAGTGTTATTAAAAATATAGCTAAGTTTTAATTATTTTCTTTAGGAGTCTTGGAATTAATGCATTATCAGGGGAGCTTCCTAGGGAACTTGGGATGTTGACAGACTTAATATCGCTGTAAGAACTTATGTTTTATTCATGAGGTTTAAACCCCAATTTGCTAGCATTCGTGCATGTACATATAAATTTATGTACTTGTTTATTTGTGATTTCCACTTGCGTAGGAGTTTCAGCACAAACAATTTCTCTGGTCCTCTACCGTCTGAACTTGGGAATTTAACAAGACTAACTCAAATGTAAGTTTTGATGTCACTTCACACTTATTGTCTTGTTCCTATATGACAACGGGAGTTGTTCGCACTTTATCATTTAGGATTCTATGTTGCTTCACTTTATCATTTAGGACTCTATGTTGCTTTACTGCTTTAACATCTGTATAGACGCACATCATCTCTAAACTTAGACATGGACCAATGCGAAGAGCATTTTTCTTTTCGTCTTTTCCATTTTTCTCTGTTCCTTGACAAACGACATCTTTTTGACAACTGTGACTTGTACCTGATTTGCCTTTTGCATTCTAGTTATCTTCTTATACATGTTGGTGAGCTCATTTGTATTCTGAAGTTTTTTTGGCAATTTCAATCTACTCCATAGTACTTGTAACCATCTAAAAATTTTCTCAATCTTATTAGTCATATCATGAGATGAGACAAAATTGTTTTTGTGCGAGGAAAAAGAAAAAGGTTCCTTCCTAGTTTTTCATTCAAAACCTGTTATTTTCTTGGCAGTTACTTTGATAGCGCTGGAGTTAGTGGGCCAATACCCCAAACATTTTCTAGTCTAACGGGATTGGAGAGAGTGTAAGAACATATTCTCTCTTCTCCTTTGTTCTTCTTTAGTGATAGATAAATTTATTATATCGTCTTCTCTGATCAAGTACACTAAAATAAATTTTTGGGAATTTCAGGTGGGCCTCAGACAATGAACTCACTGGTCGAATTCCTGACTTTATCGGGAGTTGGTCAAATCTAATTGTCCTGTGAGATATATATATACACTCACATACCAATAATTTCACTAGATTCAAAATTCATGTATAGTTTGTGATCAGCTATAATGTGATACGTTTGCAGGAGGTTTCAAGGAAACTCCTTTCAAGGGCCAATACCACCATCATTCTCCAATTTGACCTCTTTGAATGATCTGTGAGTGTTGGCCTGTTTCTTTCTTCGTTTTATTTCAAAAATCTTTCTTCTCTTAGCTGTCCAAAGCTAATATTACTTTTAAAATATAACGAGCAGGAGAATAAGTGATCTATCTAATGGAAGCTCTGCACTGGACTTCCTTAGAAATATGACGTCTCTGGGCACCTTGTAAGGATTATAACACAGCTTATAATTCTGCACTAATTTGATGTGTTCTTTCTTTCAATAAATTATCTGTTGTTTTGGCAAGTTGTTTATGAACTTGTTCCTTTTTTTGGCAGAGTTTTGCGTAATAATAACATTTCTGGTTCCATACCTTCCAATATTAGTGACTATCAGAGTTTAACACTGCTGTAAGTTTTCTTGTGTTGTATGCCTTTCAATAATGTAATAAGCTTCCATTGAGGTTGATGGTAATTTGACAATCGTGCAATCCAGCATAATACATATTTAGTCTGAAGTCGAGAACATGAACCACATAACATGGGGTTTACACTGTAATGAACTTGCTAATATTTGCTAGCTGATTGAATCGCTATCCTTTAAAGGTGTGATCAAAAGCTTTTAATTTGCTTACTCACTCTGCAATCTTTTATAACTTCCATTTTTCAGGGATTTGAGCTTCAACAATTTGACTGGACGCATCCCAAATTCACTTTTCAATCTGAGTTCACTCACTAACTTGTAATAAATCGTGCAATACTTGTGATTGAGACCTCACCGCATCAATCCCCACCCTGAAGAAAGAGAAGAAAGCAGCATTGGGAGGGATAGATAGTGTGCTAATTTGGTTTTCTTTTTCATCTTCAGGTTTCTTGGTAATAATAATTTGAATGGCACCCTGCCTGCAGTAAAGGGTCCAACTCTCCGGAATATGTTAGTATTGGTCTTCATATGTTCTTATCTTACGTGGTTCTGATAAAAACTCCTACAAGTTGCATTTTTTTTGTTTCATATACATGATTAGGAGCTTGTCTGGGAGCAATTAAGCCTAAATTTTAATTCATTTTTTTACCGTTTGGAAAGGTTGTGGGATCCGTATATGCAGTAATGATTGAACCAATATGGTGACCATTTGAATGGTCAAATGTTGTGGGCGTATAAAATGACATGAGTGCCCCTTTATGAATTTAAACTTGCTTAGCAATAAAGGGCAGAAATGACAATTGGCATAATATGTATGTATTTGAGTGGTCAAATGTTGTGGGCATGTCAATTTTGGCAGAGATGGGACCCATTCCAACGGTCAAAAAATCTATTTTGAGTGGAAATTAATTGCTCCCAGACAGGGGCTAGATCTCCAAGGTCGGGACACAATCCTATGCCTTCCAATCTCATTATTAAGTGGAGGCATATTTTTTCTGTATAATTATAACTTATCGTGATTTTGTGTATGAGTACTCTTAATTTACACATTAAAATTTCTTAATTACAAGTATTAAGTTGGGACTACCCTCTTCACATGAATGTCAGTGTAATCCCACACGAAAGAGTTATAATAGTATACTATAACTTTGATTGCATTAGAAGATATCTGATTGGAGTCTGCTTTATGTTTGTAAACCTAACTAGTATTTGTATAGGCAGCATGTGATGCCACAAACAAAAAAGAAAAAATAATCGAAAACAACATATATTTTCATATTAAGCCCCTATTTGGTAAGGATTAAAATCAGATTTTAGTAGATTTTGACAAAAGTTAATGAAATGTGTGGTTAAAAATTTGTGGATTCCTCAAAATATGCGATTAAAATTAATTGTTGACTTTGACTTAGATTAAAATCTGGATTTTAATTCCTACCAAACAGGGACTAAAGAAAGTCATTTGTAAATTGGAATATTTGCCTAACATCGTTTTTATATTTCTTGCAGAGATTTATCATACAATTCATTATCCGGGAGCTTCCCTACATGGATCAGTGAACAAAATTTACAACTGTATGTATAAATGAAAACAAGGATGCTACATATTCTTTATATTTTCTTTCCGTTGTTCTGTCTTGTGGTTTCTTTTGACAAGTCTCATTATTTAAACCGCATTTTCTAACATTAACATAGAAATCTTACTTGAATGTATTATGCAGTAATTTGGTTGCCAACCGCTTCACCATAGACAATTCTAATGGAAGGTGAATATTTTAAACACTAAAGTGACAAAACTTATTGGATTCACTTCCTAGGCTTTACCTTTTGTGAGCTTCTTTATGTAGATATATTATTGTTGTGATGTTTATATCAGTTATCCACGTGTATTTTCTTCATAATTAAACAATGGCAGGATCGGTCAATACCTAAAGCTATGCTTGCTGGCTTTCATCTTTCTGTGGAATTTTGGTTATGGCAACTTATCAGTAACCATTTCCCAGAAAGATTACATAATATGATTGTTAGTTGCAAATCGCTTCCAGATGTATGTCCAACCGTGAATAATTGGTTCATATTCTCATCGTCAATATGTCATATGTCATAGCAGGTAGCAGCTTCACATACATTCTTTGTACTTGTAAAATTAATAATAATATAACAATTCATTAATGACTTGAAAATTTTTATGTTAGTAAATAGGAGAAAGAAATAATTTGCGGACAAAATGAGTTTTCTTGGCCACTGAACCTGAAGAAATTATGTAGGAAAGTCTATGCTGCCATGGTTCTTAATACGAAAAGGAGCATACAAAATTATAGCAAAATCATCGGTCTTTATTATGTGCTTTCTTTAGGTATTTATGACAATCTTTGCATGCATGTTTCACTACCAATGCACTTCCTTCTTTCTGTTTCAGTACAACAATTTATTCATCATGAAAGATTTGACATATTTTTATTCTCTAATGCTTGATGCTTCTCTATCTCAAAGATGATACTTTCCCTAATTACATTCACTCTTGCATTTTTTAGTGCTCTGCCTTCAGGATTGAATTGTCTGCAACAGAATTTTCCTTGCGGTCGAGGATCACCTACCTGTAAGTGATAAGTTTTATTCCAAATGTGGAACTTGGTAAGGTTTCAATAGGTATTCTAATAGGGAACTTGCTTTTCCTATTGTGAATACTAATAGGATGCTGGGCTAACTCCTCAAAAGTAGTTCTTTTGGGCAGCATGAGTTCATTACTGCCCAAAAAAACTCATTTCATGGAGCTTTAAATTAGCCAAACATGATATAAACAAAGAATCTAACATAGTTGGGGAGCAGAACTTTGTATACAATATGAAAAACCTATGTGCCTGATGGAAACTATTAACAGCCTGCTTTGCATTTCTGCAAATAAGTAGAAGCTAGCTTTCTCCCCGTTTTGCTTAACAAAAGCTGTATTTTCCATTTTTGCAGTCTACTTTCTATTTTTCCAATCGTCACAATATCTTCTGCTCAAGTGTTCTATTCCTGACTATGGCTAATTAGTGAAGTTTTTCTACGTATTGTATTTTGACACCTTAACACTTCTTTCTTCCACCTGTTCCCTACACCTCACACCTTCCTTCATCACCAACAGCATCACCAGTACCCAAATATTGAGTTAAAAGTAAAATTACGAGATATTGTTTGTTGTATATATGTGCGTCTGAATATTTGCCATTGTTGAACATGCTAATTTATTAAATTTATCTTTAGAAAAATTAACATTCGATGCTGTGGGTTATTTGTTTTGAAAACTGTGAAATAACATTATTAAAATTATTTGTAAATTTTGTATTACGAGTTTGTGGATCTTAATGCATAAATGTGGTTGAAGTTGTTACTGATTAAGGTAGAGAGACGCAAGGAGCGTCTTACCTGTAGGCAGTTTTGATACACTGGATTTTATTATATTTCTGTATGCACATAGATTTTAGCATGACACATTAAAAGGATATTGTTGGCAGTTTAACACATTATTATGCGTGTGCATGTGTGTTTCAGATTGATATTTTGACCATATGTTGTATAGATATTGATATGGCATAATAATGTTGTCAAGGTATTCAATTGTTGAGTATGGTGCTAGAGCATTTTATTTCACAATACAATAGTAGAAAACATCTAATAAAATTGGCCAACTTGTGCATGGCTTAGTTTTATAAAAAAGACATTAATTATTGCTCATCAACAACGACAAATTGTTTTATAGCAAAAAGCCCTGACAACAGCTTAATCATAATTGCTCATCTTAATTTCAAAAGTTCCATCAGATTTTCTTAGAACAAGCACTTCTCAGTATTTTTTAAGGAAAATATTTCTTCAAAAGTATGCAAAACAGGCCCAAAATATCGTTCACAAAGTTGTTTCCACAAAAATTCTTAGAACAAGCATTTCTGCAAAGTTACATTGAGAATTGACAAGTTCATCCCTGATGATGGTTTGTAGATTCCAGCTTTGCAATTAAATGTGGCGGTCCACAAATTCGGTCATCAGATCAGATTGTGTATGAGATGGATAATGAGACTCTTGGTCCGGCAACACATTACATGATCAATACAAACAGGTGGGCAGTTAGCAATGTTGGTCTGCCTTCTGATAGCAACAACCCAGAATATAAAAAATCCTCTTCATCCCAATTCACGAATACTTTGGATTCAGAGTTGTTTCAAACTGCACGAATTTCTGCTGGATCTTTGAGATACTACGGCTTGGGTCTTGAGAATGGTAATTACACCGTGAGACTTCAGTTTGCAGAGATCGAAATCCTAGGCACTAGAACTTGGAGGAGTCTTGGAAAGCGTGTTTTTGATGTATATATTCAGGTCAGTATTAAAAAATGAATTCGTATTAACACTAGCATTCATATTTTTCACTGTGCTTCAGCTAAACAATGGTTTACTATCATCAATTGATAGGATAGTATAAAACTGAAAAAGAAAAAATAGCAGGTGGGTATATTTGATTGATAATCATGTATTTGGTACACATTCTTCAAGCCTCATCTTTGTCTAGGACCCCAGTTCACCTTTCATCATGTAGTACTTGATGGGCTGTTTTGATATTTGATATCAATGCCATGGTATGTGTTTTTGCTTCATCATTCCCGAGTCCTGAAGCACTACTCTTGATATATTAGCTTCAATTTCATTTGAAGAACATATACATGTTCTATTCCCAAAATTTTTAGTCACTGCAACTTCACATATTAATAGCTGCCATCGCATTCCATATTGTTCTTATATATATCCACCACATGTATAGTTTTAACTTAGAACTTCAAGTATCTTTATATTAGTTTCTCCCTTTTATTATTGAACATAATTTTCACATTGTGGGGTCCAGGGGAAACTGGAGTTGAAAGACTTTGACATACTAAGAGAGGCTGGTGGGACTGCTTTGAGAGCTGTTGCGAGGGAATTGCAAGTACAAGTGTCTGAAAACTACCTTGAAATTCATCTCTTCTGGGCTGGAAAAGGGACTTGTTGTGTACCTGATCAAGGTACATATGGACCTTTGATTTCGGCAATAAGTGCCACCCCAGGTAAATATGAATTCAGAAATATTTTGATAACTGGCAACAATGTGCTACTCTGGTTTGTAATATATGGATGCGAGTGCTGATCACTAAGGTTTTCCTCAGATTTCGTTCCCACCGTTAGAAACAGTCCTCCAAGTAGGAAGAAGAACAGGACTGGCCTGATTGTAGGGATTGTAGTTGCAGTCGGAGCTGTAAGCTTTCTTTCTGTATTTGTAGCATACTATTTGGCTCAGAGAAGAAGAAAGAAGAAGAGCTATGAGGATGAAGGTAAGAA
>CAIGRN010009801.1:0-11333 GCA_903798345.1 Fraxinus anomala | reverse complement strand
AAGAAGAAAGAAAGAAACAAAATTATATATTTCTCAGTTTGAGAGTCATTTGATGAATGTCTTCTCCAATGTTCTCTTTTCTCTTTTATACTCATTTGATAGTTTTTTTCTTGTAGAACTGTTTGAAAACTGCTCATTGCCCTGTAACTATCCACTTTCTCCATAATGGATGACTTGTCAAAAGGAACTACCATTTTTTACTGCTGCCATTACTCCTATCATTTAACTGCTTGCAATCGAGATTTCTCGATTGTGGAATGAACTGTTTCAATAACGTTGCTTTAAATAACAACAAGATACTATCCTCGCCTAGATCCTGGGCGTCTCGCAGGTTTGAGCGATGATGGGTTTTCGTTATTTGGGCGTCTCGTAGGCTTGAGCGATGATGGGCCTCCGCTACTTTGGTGTTTCGCAGGCTTGAGCGATGATGGGCTTCTGCTACTTGGGTTTTTATATGGTCTAATTTGGGCCCATCCTTTAAATTTCCTTACTAGGCTTCATACTTTGGACCACTTAATTGTGCCTCATTTTTGAATGTCAAAAAATCTCGGTAGAATGAGTATACTTATGAATGAACTCCCTTGTTTTCTTGACATCATAAGGCATGTAGTAAAATTCTTGTGAAATGATATTTGAAATGCATTCGTCAAGCGATGCATATTTGGTTGACCTGGATTTTTCTAAATCGATTATTGGTAAAGATATATCCTTGGTATGATATTGAAATTTTGAAGGAGCTTGCTGTGATGGATTTAAAATGGATAATTTTCCAGTTCTTGTTTCAACAACTTTTTTGAAATTTTTTGGTTGAGGAGTTTGAGGAAACTTTGGAGAACATATATCGAGAGGCTTGATTGTTTTTGAATGGAGGTCTTTCTTAGTTTTGAAAAGGATTTTTTGGTGTAGAAATATTTCCTAATATTGAAAGGTGTTTGAAGTTTGGAATTGACTTGAAGATGTTTGATCTTTTGAGGATTTTTTGTGGTTTTGATGCTTGAGTGATTTTTTGTAAAGAAAGTGAAGTCGTGCTTGAATCAGCATTTTGTAATAAAAAATGATCAATAGGAATCGCCTTGATCTTTTCTATAACACTAATTTTCTCTACTTTTTCTACTCTTTTTTTTTTTTCCTCTTGATGTTCCTCTTGAAATGTCTCTCAATTTATAGAGTTTTGAACCTTACCTTATAAATTCTCTTCTAAGAAAATCTGATAAAATATTTTTCCATGTAAAAATTGAATTTCAAAATCAAAACATGACAAAATAGTTTGCCACCTTGCAAATATTTGTTTTGAGATAAAAAATTTTATATCTTTTTGCAGTACATATCTTGAAGCTTTATAGTCTGTTTTGACAAGAAATGTTTTATTGGCGAGATCATCTTGAAATTTGGTAATGCATAACACGATAGATAAAATTTCTTTATAGATAGTAGAATAGTTTCTTTGTGCACCCATCCATACTCTAGAATGGTATCGAAACAATTGCCTTATGTTTTTAACAATATCAGCAACATAATTGACGCACTCTAAGAACATTTGAAGATTTGTTTTATCTAGATTTTCATATGAAAATTTACTTGAAAATTTTAGACTTCTTTGAATTTGGGTAATAGTTCTTTGATAAATCTCATGTCCTAGAAATTTAATTCTAGTTTGACATAAAATTATTTTCTTAGTAGAAACTGCTAATACATTTGACTTTATCTTGAAAAAGATATTTAAATGTTTGAAATGTTCTTCTAAACTTTCTGAATAGATTAGAAAGTAAGAAAGTTTTATATAGTTGTTCAGTGATTTTTTTTCAAAATACTTTCTAGGAATTAATTATTTCTTAATACAATTTTGATATGCTCTAGAGTCAATAAGGACTTGAGATTTTAATTTGAATCCTTTGTTTACGATAATTTTCATTTAACAATACCATTTTAAAGTTGAATTCTATTGGTTAAATTAACTTTTTCTTTTTCTTCTGAATCTGACAGGGTCAGATTCATTTTTCATTTATTTGTTACTAGATCATCTTTTTCTAAAGATTATGTTTTTAGAATTACAATTTCTATTTTTATATCTCTCATTTGATGCTCAAGCTTAGATATTTTCTTCATTTCATTGATTACTGATCTTAAATATGAAGTTGTAACTCTGAATGTGGATTCTTGTTTAAATCTATGCATTAGTTAAGACATGCTAATGTGTTCTCTTGGTTGTTCCTGTGGTGTTAATAATTGACTAAATCTATTATTTAATAGAAGATTTCCTATTCTCTTAATTACTTCTTGAATTATTTCTTTTTCTTTAGTAAAGACATTAATTGATTTATTTTTGTCATAGCAATTACTTTCATTGCATCCACAAATTTCTTTGTCATTACTCGAGCTTGAGGAGTCAGAACTTTTTTCAAAATTTGTGTCTTCTTGATTTTGATAAATTTGTTTATAATCAGATTCTAAGCTTTCTTCAGAATTGAAATTAATCAAATTTAAAAATTCATTTTTAATATCGTCACTTATTTGAAAGTTATTAATTTTTTCCTTTCATAGGACACTTGTTAGAATAATGGCTTGTTTATTTTTGCATTTCTAACAAGTTACAATTTGTTAGATTTTTAAAATTTCTTTTACAAGTTTTTGAGGTTTTCGGTATTGTTCTTCTCTTTGATAAAACCTTTTCATGAAATATAATTTATTTTTGTGTTGTTATGTTTTGAAGAAGGAGCAACGACTTTTTTGTAACCATATTATTCACAAAATGATCCCAAGGTCTCGTCGACTTTCAGCTCTTCGATTTTTGAATTTTGATTTGAGTTTTATATTATTGCATAGTACTAATCCTTATTGATTTAATTTATGATTACTCCACAAGTTAGGGTAGCATATCGAATTGTATTATTATTTTGATTCATGATTAAGATTCTCACTCTTTCAGTAAAGAGATTTGGAAGTCTAGCAATAAATCTTTCTTTCCAAAATGCTTGAAAGCAATCTTCTCTTACAATTTCTTTGGTAAGAAAGATATCTTTGTACCATCGAAAAGCATGGAGTTTTGAAAATGTTAGATTCATTAAAATATTATTGAAAGTTGTAATAGCATTCAATCCTAGACAAAGATAGGCAGTATTGCAGATAACAATATTTTCAATGACTGAATAAGTTGATATTCAGTCATTCCATTAATATTCCATTCAATAATTTCTTCTCCAGTGTACGAGACTTGAGTTTTCTATTTTCCTCATTTGTAGATCACGTAAAGAAGGTCTTGGATAATAATTAGGTAATTTTTAATTTGACCCCTTAATTTATTAAATTGAAAAGGTTGTGGTTCTTCTAAAAATGGACTTTCTAATTCTTCAATTGAATATACTACATTGACATTTTTGATGTTTGATGATGTCAATTTTGAGAGTTTTTTTTTTTTGACAATTCCTCGATGACACTCAATTCTGTAGAGGGTTTTTCTAAACCTGGTATTAAGTTTTCTCCTATTGATTTAAAAATTGAATTTATTGGTTTTTTGTCTTCTCTGGTTATGGGTTTGATTCAATCCTAGCTAAATGACTTGTCATTGAGTGTAATAAAATGTTTGTATAATTGTTTTGAGCTTGAATATTGACGTGAGCACGGAGTCGATCGCGTCAAAGTCAAGCCCGGGAAGGGATCTTTTTAATTTTTTTGAAGAAATTGAATACCTTAAGGGTTGATTATGAAATCTTTCAGAAATAGGATTAGTTCTGAAAGAAGTGGAATGTCTTGAACTAGAGGGTGCTTCATCAAATATCATCTTAACTCTTCCATTAGGATAATTTATTATTTGATGAAGAACATCTGTCGGGCTTTCTCTGTATGGAATTCCAAGGAATTCATTTTGGCATAATTGTATTTGAATGTAAACTATTAACTTCCATAAGAAGAGTTTCTTCTTTTGGAGAAGATCTCAATGCTCTATTATTGAGATTTGTACTCGTTACCTTGTAATATATACGATATATTACAACAAATGATTTTGAGCATTCGTCAAAATTGAGATTTTAGTTTCCACGTAAAGAGTAAGAGAATTTAATATAGCTCATGAAGAAATTTATATTTATTCCTATGGTTTGTAATTGGTTCACTTGATAAGTAATTTTATTTTAGCAGTTTGGTTCTTGATGGGTAATGTTTGTTCACAAGTCTTAATAGCATGATCTTGATGAAAGTCTGATCTTCTATTTCATAGATAGTTTTCTTTTCTACCGTAGGAATAGTCTAATTATGAAGTCTTTGTTCTATATAAAGTTCTTGATTATTCAAAGTTTATAATGTCTCTTGATTGTGGTCTATATCTTCTTCTTCTTGAATATTTCTATTCAAATTACTAGTTCTAGACCTAGAACTATTTGACCTTGTAAACCAATTTCTGGAAAAAGGACATCTTGAACTGGGTAAGACTTACATCACCCACCCCACCAATAGGACCACCTATCAACGATTGACCAACGCTAGTCAGGGGACAATTCCAAGGCTGACCAATGTTTTCTCAGTTTGACACGATATCATAGTAAAAGAACAATGCTGGATTTTCCTTGAACAAAATGGCTATGATTCCAAATGAAGGCGGAACATGAAGAATGGTGCTTAGATTTGAAAATAGCGAAGTAAAAAGCAATTAAGATGAAACATATTCTTGAAAATATTTTTGAATTTTAACGATGAACAGTAACTAGATCCTGATTTTTGAGAAATTTATTTCTTAAGGATTCGGATTGTGAGTAATCTGAGCTGAATTTGTATACCTTAGAAAAAAATAACCATAAAAGCTCTTGATTTTTTCTTTTGTATGTTATGCCATATACCGAAATCCTTCGGACAATATTTTTAAAAGACATTCTTAAAGAGAGGAATATTTTTTGGACCAAGATTTTTTCATTTCTATCATTGGTAGAACTTGTTTTTTTGTATGGTATTTATAGATTTCTAAACATTACCTTGTAAGAATTCTCTCGTAAGAAAATCCGGTAAAACATTATATTTTTCGGATAAAAATTGAATTTCAGAATCAAAACATGACAAAATAGTTTGCCACTTTGTAAAGACTTTCTTTGAGATAAGATTCATTATATCTTTTTGCAGTACAACGTTTGAAGCTTCATAGTCTGTTTTGCAAGAAATGTTTTGTTGATGAGATCATTTTGAAATTTGTAAGAGAGATGCTACACGCATGTGGCCCTGTACAAGTAGAATAATACATTTGGTAATGCATAGCATGGTAGAATAATTCTTTTGACCACTAATCCATACTCTAGAATGGTATCCAACCAATTGTTCTTGAATTTAAATTTTCTATTTGAGAATCCTCCATATATACATCTGAAGCACCAGTCTCGACTATGAGAAATGCTTCTAGGTTAATGATATTAAGACATGAAAGGGTTTTTATTGCTTCTTTAATGGATCTGACTGCTATTTTATGTTCTTAACTTTTCTTTGGTGGATTTTTTCGAAGTCTTTGATAAATGGGTTCATAAATTTGCCTTATATTTTGAACAAAATTGGAAAAGTAATAGACACACCCTAAGAACCTTTGAAGACTTGTTCAATCTAATATTTCATATGGAAATTTACTTGAAAGTTTTAGACTTCTTTGAATTGGGTTAATGGTTCATTGATAAATCTCATGCCCTAGAAACTTAATCCTAGTTTGATATAAAATTATTTTCTTAGCTGAAACTGCTATACCATTTGATTTAATTATTTTGAAAAAGAGTTTTTTATGTTTAAAATTTTGTTCTAAACTTTTAGAATAAATTAGAATATCATCAATTTAAACAATTGAAAAGTTTTTATATGGATTAAAAATGTCATTCATAATTTTCTGAAATTTAGAAGGGCACAACATTCCATTTATATTGATCAAAAGAAACATTAATTATTGTCTTGTATTTATCTTGTTCGGTAATCTGAATTTGCCAAAAACTGGATTTCATGTCGAAATTTGGGAATATTTATGCCTTTAGAAGTCTATTTAATAGATCTTTCTTTTGATGCAAGTGATATCTAACCCATTGAGGAACCTTGTTTAAAGACATGTAGTTAATGACTATTCCTGGAGCACCTCTTTCTATTTCAATTTGATTATTGATATATAAAGCTGAACAAATCCAATGTGACTTACTGGGATGAATTAAGTACTTTTCCGATAAATCATCAATTTCTCTGACACAATAATCAAGCAATTCTTTATTCATTTGAATCGACTTTGATTTTGTGGGAATTCTTGATTCGTTAAAATAAAAGATGTATGGGAAAGAAACATATATGTTTCTATTTCAAAATGCATCTAGAATGGTAGAATATATATATATTTTCTAAATTAATTTATTTTTGAATTTTTGAATTCTTTCTTGATCTTTGGATTCTTGAATTTGTTCCTCAATTCTTTGTATTTAATTTCTTCTTTGATACCTAATGGTTTCAATGCTAGTTTCTTCGTTTATGCATGGGATATTGTTAAAGAGGATCTTTTCGAAGTGGCCAAGGAATGAAAATAAAGTATGATGAAGAAGATTTGACATTTATCCTATTGCGTTCGTTGTCCGCTTCATTTTCTTTAGAGACATGATCATGTATAGTCTTGATAATCTCACCATAGAGAAGGTGTATGATACTTTCTTTTCAAAAGAGAATATGAAGCATCTAGTGTCTGAGGCCAGAGATGGATAATGTCTTGTTGCTCATGGTGGTTCTAGAAGGGACAGATCGAAATCTAAGTTCAGTAATCAGATTTGTAATTTATGTAAAAAGAAGGGGCACATGAAGAAAGATTCCTACAAATTACAAAATAAAGAAAGGTTGGTTGCAAGTCGATATGGGAAGCAATCAGAGACTTCAAGTGAAGCAGACTAAAAAGAGAATATTGTAAGTGAGGGAGATCTCTTTGATATTTCTGACATTGAGTCTAAACTAGAGGATGACCGAATTCTGGATTCAGCGTACGTGTTTCATATGTGTCCTAATAAGAACTTGTTTACTACATATGAAATCATTTCCAAAGGTGTCGTGGTTATGAGAAACAGGATACCTTGTCAGGTTGCTGAAATTGGTACATTCAGATTAAAGATATTGGATGGGACAATTAGAACACTTGGCCATGTTCGATATGATCTGAATTTGAAAAACAATCTCATCTCATTGTCTATTTTTGATTGAAAAGGTTACGAGTTTTTTAGTGGAAGTGGAGTTTTGAAAGTTTGTAAGGTACCCATATTGTATTGGAAAGATATAAAAGGTCTCAGTTATAAATTTTGCAGAGTCGTGCAGAATCTAGAAGAGTCAATCAGCACAGATTCAGTACCGTGGTCGACATTCATTTTGGTACAATACCTTTAGGAGCTCGTAAATTGTCGGATTTAAAAAATATAGCTCAGTGGAGTTCAGGAAATATGAATAATGTCGCTTTACCATTATCACCTGCAATGCCATTATATTATATTGCTAGAGACAGACCTAGTGAAAAATGGTATGTGGATGTTGATTTTGTTGAGCATGCTTCAGCGTGGTAGGAGGTGTACACTCTAGCAATGGACATTCTTTAAAAGAATTTGAGTTTGATTCTGCTTTAGGGTGTGTTACAGTCTAGTTTGATGAATTTTAAAATTATTATGATTTTTTGAAAATTTGAGGTAATTCTGTAGAATAATGTTTGGATTCATTGAAAGACTTGGAATATTTTGTGTTTGGTTGGAGAAATTAGTTTTGGTTATTATTGAAGAGTCAGTTCATTCCTTGCAGACGGGTGGAGAAAATTTTGGAGCTTTGTTGAATTTGTGTCAAGATGGAGATTGTTAGAATTTGGGTGTGACCCAAATTTCTATTTGAAGTAATTGAAGAATTCTAATTGAAGTGCACGTCAAGAGAAATTCAGTTTGGAATGCTTTTGGAGTCTTATTCAAGTTGAAATTCTATTTGGAAGTCCTATTGGGAGTTTGGCTTGGAAAATAATTTTGAGATGAAAAAAACAACTTGAAGAGAAAAAAAAAGGAGAAGAAGTTCAGAACGCCCAGCGTTGTGATGCCAGGCATGGAGTACCAGCGCCCCTGTTTGGTATTTTGCCTCGGGCGCAGCAGCTCCTGCCCCGGTGCCGGGCTCCCGCGACGCCACCTGTCTATTCCAGATTTCAGCATTTTTCTCTCCTTTTTCGTTTTGGACTTCTTTTTCGGCATCCTACTTCATAAATAGCTCTACTATGAGGGCTTGGACGTCCCCTATATGTTCTTTATAAATATTAGACTCTACAATTTTATAATGTGAGAAAAATAATTACTAGCTTTTAGGATTATTGTAATATTTTTCTATCTTCATTATTTATGGTGCGATAAAATCTCATAATTCCTCTGTCATATTTTCTTGTTTTCTTTTATTCTTTTACTTGTGATCAAATACCTTATTATTGTGTCATATAACTTCAACATCTCAATCCAGTGATTGATTTCATATCAAGTGCTATCGAGCAATGCATGATATTTGAATTTCCAACAATTGGTATTAGAGATTCTGGATATAATTAACACAACACTTGATTGGATGGTGGAGGAGAGATGGCAAATGGACAGAATGTTTATGGGCACTATGGCTAGCAAGAAAAGCAAATATAAACACATCGTGAAACCCATATTCAAAATTTTTGCTGATCTTTCACAAGGAATTTCTTCCATTTATACAGATACTCTTTTAGTTTTTACACACACTCCAATATGAGTGTGTAACTTCGGTAGCATACAACTATCAATAATGTATGTTTGGTGGAACAAGTATAATATTATCTGAACCTGATGGAAGGGTGTTGGACGGTTGTGTGGCTAGTCCACTAATTGCTGCTTTCCTAATTCAGGTATATCCGTTCTTAAGGACTACTTTTTTACCGAACCTACCTACTGTATATAATGTTCTTATAAATACTTGATGTCTTATAGTGGCCAGTTTTATGGCTTATGATCGTGAGGAAAAAATCAGTCAACTCTATGGAGCCTTCATTTGCTCTGCAAGTGTGCGCTAGTGGTACAACTAGTGCCAGCAGTTCACCATCGAATGTAGCTTTTAGTGAATTCTCTGGTGGTCCTGCAAATCCATTAGCTGGCAATAAGTAAATCCCAAAAGGCACTTTGGCATGGCTGGCATTTGATATTTTCATGAAAATTGTAGTATGAGAATTCTATATTCTTATTATCATTGTAAGGACCATAGGATGCTTTCTAACTTAACTACAATACTTTAGGAAACCACCTACCAGAGTTAGAAGTTCAATTCATATGGCAATTTAGTATGTGCTACAATCTATTGCAGTAGTTGCTGTTGATAGTTATGATTTTTCCACCCTTTGCTTTCTTAATTCTTGATATATCTACTTGGTAATTTTATATTATGATTGCATGACTTGTGTGCTAAAATTGATGATCTATCTTTTTGTTGCCATAACTCGTGAATTGAGCTCTGTATGCTCGAGTTAGTGTTGGAGTTGTAGGTGTTATGTTTTAGTATTGAAGATATAGGTCCTTCTTGTTGCTATGAACTTCTGACTTGATCTCACAAGGCTATGCATTTTCATGGTTACCATACTAGGACGGGGCTAAATTTTTGCTCAAGATGTTGGACATGTTTAGTCCAATTCTGAATGCTGGTATAGAAAGATGATAAGTACATGTTGCTTGGAGATATACAAGACAAATAAGTTTAAGGATGAATTGTAAATTAAATTCTATGAAGTGCAATATTTATATTTGAAATAAATGTACCAATAATTAGGAATTATCAAAAGAAATGCAGTAAGCAAAACCTTCCAATTAAGACTATTTTCTCTCCAAGATTTTAGGGTTAGAGGCCAGTACCCTAAGGTTTAGGTGATAATTAATTAGAATGGACATCTGAATAGAGAGTTGATTTACGCTGCCTATGAAATTTAAATTATTGGTTTGTCAGTGATATATATAGTTCATAAGTCTATAATACGCATAATGCATCATATAGCTTCAGACTATACTACGATGTCTGCTTTTTTGGTTACTTTTAGAAAAACTTTCACTTTTTTTTTTCACTTTTGTTACTTTATTGAATGTTGAAGGGGCTTGGCTCTGTCCTATTACCCACGAGCTTGGCTCTTCCAAGAGACAAGCCGAGTGTAGGCTCGGCAAATAAGGGCTAGCTCATGGGCCGAACTGAGCTAGGCCCTCGAGCTCGACCTTTTCCTTAAACCCTCCTCATTTTCTCATGGCTTGGGATCAACTTTTATTTTCGAGTAGATGGAATTAAAATTGTACACTTACAACTTGTTACATGTACATTTTTTTTAAATCAAGCATTCGAAAACAAAAAATTCACTTCAAGTTCCAAGTATCATCAATGAAGCATGATGCCAAACAACTTCATGTGTTTGAAATCAAACTTCATCGACGATACCTGGAATTTAAATAGTAAGCAAAAATATAAAAGCGATAAGTAAAAGGGAGAGATGATACAAATGATATAATTGTGGAGGTTCAATTCAAAACAATAATCTATGTCATCCGTTACCAAGCTCTCCTACACGAGCAAGGCATTTTCACTATGTTGATTGACTTATGTTGCAATCCAACCCTTTACAATGCTTTCGGTGACTTACAAATAAGGAGCACCAATCCTCACACAATGTTGAGCTTTACGGAATCTCAACACGACTTACACTATTGAGATTTACGGGACCTCAATATAACCCACACGGTGACTTACAATAAGGAGCGCCGATTCTTATACAATGTTGATCTTTAAGGAACGTCAACACGATCCACACTTTACCAAAGTAATTTTACAAAGAAATTTCTATCTTGATAAATAATACAAACAAATTAAGTACTATGAGAGACTAACACTTCAATGAATAGTAATAAATGATAGCTCAAGTGTTCGATGAAAAACTTTGATGAATATGATAGTAAAAAATTAGATACAATAAATAAAAATGTTTCAATGAGAATATGAAGAAATAAATATAATGTATGTTACACGACTTACACTATTGAGATTTATGGGACCTCAATATAACCCACACGGTGACTTACAATAAGGAGCGCCGATTCTTATACAATGTTGATCTTTAAGGAACGTCAACACGATCCACACTTTACCAAAGTAATTTTACAAAGAAATTTCTCTCTTGATAAATAATACAAACAAATTAAGTACTATGAGAGACTAACACTTCAATGAATAGTAATAAATGATAGCTCAAGTGTTCGATGAAAAACTTTGATGAATATGATAGTAAAAAATTAGATACAATAAATAAAAATGTTTCAATGAGAATATGAAGAAATAAATATAATGTATGT
>CAIGRN010009786.1:0-11763 GCA_903798345.1 Fraxinus anomala | reverse complement strand
TTGTAAAAAAAAAAAAAAAAATCAGTTTGATGGACAATTTTCACGTAAAACAAAGTCAAACAAACACTAAATTTTGATTAAAAAAATAATTTTTTAGGGAAAAAAGATTCTTTTTTTTTTTTTACTTTTTGATAATAGAAACAAATTTTATAATCAATTGTGGAAAAATTATCACTTTAATGAACAATTTTCATTAAAAATAAAGCCAAACGAACATAAAAATCTAAAAATTTTCGAGTAGAAAATTATACAAATCAAACACACTTAATTAACAATTCCCTACAAAACAATTTCTAGACAATTACTTTCCCTGAAATTTATTTTCTTTCTACCAATTTTCCATCATTGCAATCAAACGGACCCTTAATGCTTCCAACATTTAAATGTTCTATGGTACTCTCCAAAATCAAAAGTACAACGATGTGTATGCTCCTTTTAATTAAATAAAAAATTAAATTCTAGACTTGATGAATAAATTTCTAATTTTTTATCTAGAAAAACTAAGGGTCCGTTTGGTTTATATTTCAGTGTTCAGTTTGAGTTCATTTTTCAATTTTCAATTTTTAGGGTTTATTTTAAAATTGCTAAAAATGCATTTGGTTTGAAATTTTAAAAATTATTTTATGAGATTTTATTCCATTAAATTTGATCATTAGAAACAATTTTATGTTAATATATTATTAAGTAATCTATATATTTTAAAATTAGTGAATCTTACAATATTTTTTTCACTATAAAAGTAAAATAAAAATAAATAATAAGTTGAGTTTAAAATATAGAAATAAAATAAAAATTAATGACATAGACTGCAAATGTTTTTATTTATGTTCATTTAAATATATATTATTAAATTTTTTGTGTAAAATCGTTAAAAGCTTGAACTATTGTTTTTTATATAATTTGTATTTTTCTAGAATTTTTTATAATTTTATTTTTTTTTCAAAATTTTTATTCTATATTTTTCAGAAACTTTATATTTAGATATTTTTAATTTTTTTTTTTAGAATATTAGATATATTTTTTCTGAATTTATATTTTTCTTATTTTTTCAAAATTTTTCACTAAAAACACTTAAAATGTACGTTTTGAATTTTATTTTATAAATTTAAAATTGTTTTCAAAAATATATTTTCAGAAATATCAAACTCAACATACTTTTAGTGTTTTGTAAAATTGAAAATAATTTGAAAGCTGTAAACAAAACCCACTTTGATGTTTTTCAATGTCCAGAAATCGGCCACAATTGTTGATATATTATCCAAATTTCAATAATTAAATCATGTTTAGCGACTATAGATTTCCCAATTTTATTATTATTCTTTTTTTTTTCACTAAAGACAAAATAGTACTATTGAAAGATATAAAATCACATAAGTTAAAATATATGTAGTATTTTCCTCTTACATTTCGTAAATGTATTTTATCTCCATTCGAGATCCTATCATTAAGTACGACACTAATGATTGTTTTACTCCAATAATTATTCTTACTAACTTAAATATTACTTTCTTCGATGATCATATGACCACATTTGAAATTTTGACTTCGCTAAAGATCGAACTCATATTTTAACTATTCAACAAAAAATACTTAAATAGTTATTCTATCAATTTTTCAAGATGTCAGTTCCCGAAATGAACCAATGAAAGATACTTTGATTGTTAGAATCAAAATTCAAAAAAATATATAAAAAATGAAAACTAAGCCCATGTTTTAGTCCCATTTTTAGGTTAAAATATATTTTGGAATATTATTTTGTTAGAGAATGTGTAATTAAAAAATAAGAAAAAAATTTAGATTTTTCTTGTAAAATTATTTTGTGGATGAATATGTGGTTAAAAATGAGTTTTGAAAAAAAAAAAAAAAGTTCTCCCAAAAGTCAACAATAACGGTTAATGTTTCAATTTTAATTAAATTTTAATCTCTCTCAAACAAGCTCGTAAATTTCAAATTTTCAACTTCTTCGTATTTGGGTCGTATGGGGCCTAATTTTCCCAACTCTTTTTCAGTCCAAAGTATTGGGCCAAGGTCTCAAGCCCCATATAGACCAACAACAATTACAATTCTAAGAGGACGAGGGATGTGGCAATACGAGAATGTTTGTCAAAACAAAATTCTTCTCCTATTCTACCTCTCCTCCTCAATGCCTCCACCTATATATATGTGCGCTGTCTTGGCTATACATACTTCTTAACTGACTTGCGCTCTCTTTGCAAAAAATCTTGCTTTTGAAAACCCTTTTCGGTGTGAAGAGCCAAAACTTTGCAGTCATGTTGGTCTACCAGGATTTACTCACAGGTAAATTATTCCTCTTTTTTATTCTGTTTCTGATTCTCTTCATAGTTTTATTTTCAGTACTTTTTATATTGGGCGCTGATTTATTTTGTTTAATTTAGAACTGGGTTTATGTTTGTAGTTATTAATTATACATTGGCAGTTGGGGTAATATTTTTTTATTGAATTAACCTTTTATAATTTGGTTTTATATTTTTGCATAATTTTTGTTGCAAGATCATATGTTTTCTGATCATTCATGGTTTTTTCATCATCAGATGTGAATCTTTTGCTGATTAGTTTTGGATTTTCGGGTAATTCTAGTGCTAGGATTTTGTTAAGAGCTGCTATCTATTCGTTGTTTGCTGATTGGTGATGGTTCTTGGTATAACGAATAAAGATTAAAGCTTTTGTTGCGGATTGAAGATTAATTTTCTTTTACTGATATACTAGAAAGTTTAATTTTGTTATTGTTATTTACTATGGCCTTTTATATTGAAGATTAAATTCGGGTTTGATTTATTCTGATTTCTTATGCCTGTATCTTTGTAAAAGAGAAAATTTGATGGTTTTCTGTAAGGTAGATGTTTGATGTTTTAATCTACTTGTTTTCTGTCAATGCTAAGTTTTTCGGCTTGATTGCTCTCTGTAAATTAAAAATATTCTCATTATGGTTTATCTTATAAAATATATGTTGCAGGCGATGAACTTCTCTCGGACTCATTTCCTTACAAGGAAATTCAAAATGGTGTTCTCTGGGAGGTCGAGGGCAAGGTTAGATCTTTCCTTCCTCACAAAAACTCACTATTATGTATATTTACTCCGTGAACGTTTTGTAATCTTCTGTCCTTACGAATTGTTTGGTTGGCAACTTGTATCACATCTTGTTCAGAAGTTTTAAAATTGTAATTTCTTCTCTGGATCACAGTGGGTTGTTCAGGGAGCAGTTGATGTAGACATCGGTGCAAACCCTTCTGCTGAAGGAGGAGATGAGGATGAAGGTGTTGACGACCAAGCTGTGAAGGTGGTTGACATTGTTGACACGTTCAGGCTCCAGGTTAGTCTGGTGCATAGTTATGCTCATTATTTGACGGTCCTTTGTGTTCTGGAATTCGATGTCTTTACACTGGATCTTACAGGAGCAACCTGCTTTTGACAAGAAGCAATTTGTTACATACATGAAGAGGTACATCAAATTGTTGACAACCAAGCTGGAAACCGAGAAGCAAGAGGAGTTCAAGAAGAACATTGAGGGAGCAACTAAGTTCCTTCTCTCAAAGCTCAGTGATCTCCAATTGTAAGAAAGTATTTTCTTGATATGTTTGGTAAAGTGGAGTAGACAGTAATGGAAAATATTAAGTGGAAAAAAAAGCTAAAACCTTGTCCAATGTACTGAGTTATCAAACATGCACTATGGTCCTTTTACTTCTGTTATACAAATTGGTGTTTATCGATTCATGCATTGACTTTAATATATTTTTTGTAGTTTCGTGGGGGAAAGCATGCATGATGACGGCTCCCTCGTCTTTGCTTACTACAAGGAAGGAGCCACTGACCCGACATTCTTATATTTCGCCCATGGTTTGGAGGAGGTC
The DNA here is from genome assembly GCA_903798345.1 of Fraxinus anomala. NCBI lineage: Eukaryota > Viridiplantae > Streptophyta > Magnoliopsida > Lamiales > Oleaceae > Fraxinus > Fraxinus anomala. Next base: position 7,894 of record CAIGRN010009786.1, on the reverse strand, counting down.
AAGTGTTAGAGAATAGGAATAAGATCACTAAACATCTACCATGGTGTTTCTTACTGTAGCTTGAGTTTTTTTAATATCATCAGTTTTCGACTTTTACTTTTGTAATCTTGCAACTTTTTATGTTATTGCCTCGTTTCAGTTTTGTTCAGTTTGATATAAAGTTTAATTTTTTATACATACCGTTTAAAAGTTCCATAGCCATGGCTACCAAGAGCCAAAACAGATGCATGAAATTTTTTTACAGCATCACACATGACGTTCCTTGCATCGCCTTCTATAACTTCATACTCGACATCAGTCACCTACACGCGCGAAAAGAAAAATGGATAATTCTATTTGTACCGAATGAGGGTTACCAAAAATGTGCCCCCTCTCACATGAGTGCGGGGCTCGCGTGAATAAAGAACTCCCAAATGTGTGGTTTCCACACCCTATTGTGAGTGTATGTAAAACATTATGTAAAAAAAAGGGTGTGCATGTAGCATAATCCAAGAAAAATATACACACAATTTTTGGACGAAATACATGAAATTTAAATTCAAATATTTTCTTACTGATCTACTGGTGCAGAAATCCTTTGCTCTAGAAATCACCTCTGCTGTCTTTAGATCTTGTTCCAATATAGATAGCTCATCGGTGGTTCCCAAAGACTGATCAGATTCATTTTTTATCAAAAGTTTTATACTAGTAATGTTCATAATTTGGTGTTGGTCAAAATTAAACACACAATCCAATTTGTTCGGTAAGAAAGACATTGTTCATGATATATTTAGGACGTATTTTGTGTATTTCTTTTCTAACAGTTTAAGTTTTTAGATTAGACTATTCAACATGCTTTTGCATGTATGTATCTGTGCGTGCATTGATGAATAAATAGAGTAATACCAGGTCCACCAAGTCCTATAGCAGAAACTGGAGAAGTCGTGGCATGGATTATTATGAGCTTGAAAGTAGAATTCGAACTAAAGAAATGTGTGTGAGTCCAATCAAATGCATAGAAACTGTGATCACTTTCATCCAATGCCATTACCATCACTTGTTTTATCTGCTTTTTTTTTTTTTTTATTATTATTTAAATTTTTTTACAGCATCACACATGCCGTTCCTTGCATCGCCTTCTATAACTTCATACTCGACATCAGTCACCTACACGCGCGAAAAGAAAAATGGATAATTCTATTTGTACCGAATGAGGGTTACCGAAAATGTGCCCCCTCTCAAATGAGCGCGGGGTCCGCGTGAATAAAGAACTCCCAAATGTGTGGTTTTCACACCCTATTGTGAGTGTAGGTAAAACATTATGTAAAAAAAAGGGTATGCATGTAGCATAACCCAAGAAAAATATACACACAATTTTTGGACGAAATACATGAAATTTAAATTCAAATATTTTCTTACTGGTCTACTGGTGCAGAAATCCTTTGCTCTAGAAATCACCTCTGCTGTCTTTAGATCTTGTTCCAATACAGATAGCTCATCGGTGGTTCCTAAAGACTGATCAGATTCATTTTTTATCAAAAGTTTTATACTAGTAATGTTCATAATTTGGTGTTGGTCAAAATTAAACACACAATCCAATTTAGGACGTATTTTGTGTATTTATTTTCTAACAGTTTCAGTTTTTAGATTAGACTATTCAACGTGCTTTTGCATGTATGTATCTGTGCGTGCATTGATGAATAAATAGAGTAATACCAGGTCCACCAAGTCCTATAGCAGAAACTGGAGAAGTCGTGGCATGGTTTATTATGAGCTTGAAAGTAGAATTTGAACTAAAGAAATGTGTGTGAGTCCAATCAAATGCATAGAAACTGTGATCACTTTCATCCAATGCCATTACCATCACTTGTTTTATCTGCTATTTTTTTTTTTTTATTTACACAATATATCACAAAATTTCTTTCTGCTAATCACCTTATAATTGAGAAATTTCTGTAATTGCAATGAAAAGTTTGTTATAATTCTGAGGACTGTGGAATTCTTGAATTAAGGTAGTTATGGCCCAGGACTTGGTCCTATGAACAACTAATACTAATTTTTTTTTTTCAATCCCGTGGACTTCTTATTCCAACGAATACTAAATCTTCATTGAACTTTGCACAATGTTTTTTTATTGGCCATTAAACTCTAAATTTTTTTTGAATGATCACCGAATTTATGAAAACGTTAGCTCATTTACCATTAAATTGTGAAAGTAATTCGGATGGTCAACAAACTTATCAACTTGAACTTTAATTTTTTTTTCGAAAAATTCAAAGAACTTAATCAAATCATTATCACATCTATCAAATAATAATTAACCATTAGAAAATTCGAAGGACATGGCATATTATTGTTGTTAATTAACGATAAATAAGCCAAAAATGCGCTTATAAAAAAGCAAATAATGTGAAACGTAATTAAAAGATAACACTTAATAAAAATATAGATAAACAAAAGAAAACATGCAAATATTGAAATTCAATCGTATTTTTTATGAACACTTATGATAGATAGAATGTGTTTTAGCTGTTTGTCGTCAACTAAGTATAATAATGTATTTGTCAACATTTTCATGTCACGTAAGTGATTATATCGAATTTTTTAGCAGTGAATTATTGAATGATGGATGTGATAACGATTTGACATGTTCGATGACTATCCGATAAACTTTTAAAATTTAATGATCAATGGAATAACGATTTGATAAATTCGAAAACCATTTGAAAGACTTTTAAAGTTTAATAGTCAATAAGATAACGATTTGAAAGTTCATTAACCATTCAAAAAAACTTCCAAAATTTAATGGTCAATAAAAATCAATTAAGCTTGTTTAAAAAGGCTCTGCGATAGGAGCTCGTTCCAGGGGCTGAAATGTCGACCCTTGTTTGGCAGTGTTTTTTTTTTATTTATTATTTTTTTTTAAACACTTAATAAGAATTCGTTAAGTGTCTGTCGGTTAAAAATCTGTCATTGAGTATGTTCATACAGCAGGACTGATAAAAAATAGCGTAAAGTCGAATCACCTTTTGAATTTTTAACCCCATAAAGCACCTTAATAGTGGCTGCTTTTATTTTGGGCAATATAACAGTTTCTTTGCATAATTTTGTGCAAGGAGTTATGTAGCAACGTCTCTTATGAATAGATTAATTTGATCATGATTTTGTTTTTTTTTTAATTGAGAGAAGTAATGAGCAAAATGGCTCACTTCGAGACATTTTATTGAATAAATACATCCTTTCCAAAGTCGAGGTCTGTTGCATATATATTCAAGGAATTCAGTGGTTAATGAGACATACCTGAGCTTAGAGATGGCAAAAAAGCTCGTCGGCTCAAGCTCGGCCCGAAAAAAACTCAAGCTAGCCCGCCTCGGGCTAGGTGCCACCAAGCCAAGGCTCGAGCCGAGCCCGAGCCGGTCCGTGGCTCGTCACCTGCCCGTGACTAAAAAATATTTACAAAAATAAAAATTATTATTTTTAAGTTTAAACACATTTTTAATATTTAGTTATTATTTATAAAACGTATAAATTACACATATTTTAAATACATTATAAAAATTATAGATTTATAACGAATTAAAAAAAAAAAAAAAAAACATAAGCCCGAGCCTCATTTTTTCGGCTCGGGCCCAAAAAAGCTCGAACTTGTTTTGCTCGAGCCGAGCCTGAGCTTTGAGCTTCGGCTCGTGGCTTGGCTCAATTCGTTGACATGGCTACCCGAGTTAAATATCAAGTTAGGACTAAGTTTCCAAAAAAATAGACTTAATTCAATCATAAACCAAATATTTTCTAAGTGGCAATACAATTTTGAGTTCACTAGACACTAGAAGACTATATACTGTAACATCAAAATTTAAAAAGAAAATGTAGAGCAAACACTTACGTACTTGATCCTGCAAAAATCAGTTTCAGTGCTCAAGAGTTGATGGAGAAGAATATGGGTCACCAGTTCCTTTGCCAGGTTTCACAAACAACAATGCCAGCAACAGATAATATAACCACGGAGCATTACAAGCTATCCATGTCATGACCAGTGCCTAATGTGATATATCTTTGGCTTTCAAATGTTTTGCCTACTGATATATGTTCATTTGCTGGCTTTAACAAATCGAAAGTACAGCACAGAAATTGAACCAGTAAGTTTTTTCTCTATCACTCGGCTTTCAAACGCAAAATCTCCTTTACTGTCCTCTGCCTAAAATATGGCATGTGATCCTGTAAGGAAGAAAAAGAAGACAACCAAAAATGATGAAAGAGAGAAATAAAAATAACAAATGAGTTTGGACAACACAAAAATGATGTCAGCAGTTGTGTTGTCGATAAATAGAATTCAGTCTCAGATGGTTGATACAGTAATTAGTGACTGTCCAAGACAAAACAAATCGAAAGGGAAAAAAATATGAATTCTCCTAAAATGCATAGTCATGGACCGATTCAAGTTCAAAGAAATCAAAGCGTGGTGGTATTATTATCTTATCTGTGTCGTGCAATATTACAGTACCAAGACACACATTATGAAGCAATAAAATTTGATTATGAAAATGAAGTGGCATTATCATCTTGTATAGTTTCTCCGAACACAGTGCCATTCAAGCTGGTCCAGGATCCATGAAATCTTGGTAGACAGAGAAATATACAAGAATACCCTATTGATTTTAACATGATAGTGTCCCGCTCAATTGTTTATTAGGTGCCTAGTCACTATCAGGTGATAACATTGCATAGTAACGAAATTTGAAAGTTGACAGAATAATTTCCATGAATTTCCAATTAACCTATTCCTCACACTTGCACCTCGTTTAGAATTATAGGATAGCCAACATGCTTGAAAGATTCAAAGAATTTAGGAACGTAAAAAGATTTCAGATATATCAACAAAGTGAAAAAAAAAAAACAAGGGTTAAAAGGAGAGAAGTGCATAAATAAGCAAATCTCTCAGGATAAGGCTTACCTGGTTAAAACATAATCCTATATCTCTGCTATAAAAGTCCGCATACTTGATCATGAACATGCCACAGTCAAACCTGTTAAGACAGAGCAACACAATTAAAAAATGAATAGTATTCAACTTACTTTATTCTTTCAGGAGCAAAGAAGAAATCTTTTCTCCTCACAGAAACATATCAGGAAGCAAAGGGTTCAAATGCTAAAACTAAGGGGGACACTTATTTACAACCATCACTATACCCAACCTGCAAAAATAAGTAGACTTTAACAAAGATAGGCCAAAGCAATATACCCAAGTTGCCATAATTAAAATGATAAATAAAAAATTTAGAAGCATGAGATCTTGATTGGTTTCAATACTAGCCCTGTTTGGGCCCCAATATTTGAGAATAGATTTTGTAAAAAGTGATATTTTTGGAGAACGTATGGTTAAAAAGTCGGGAAACGTTTTGGGGTTACGTGCAAAATTATTTTATTGGGATATTAATTTTTTAAAAATGAGTACGAAGAAAAATGAGTTTTAAACAATGGTTTGGGGCCTAATACCCCACCACAATTATTTTGATAATTATTACGGAAGTGATGAAAGTACACAAAATTTCTATACAACTTTGTGAGTAATAACTTGGTATTTGATCTGTTTCCGTTGTACTAACCAAACATCTCTCTACGCCCCTATTTGACAACCATTAGTTTTTTTGGGGGAATTGAGTTTTGGAATAGTAATTATTTTGGAGAATCTGTGATTAAAAAGTAGGAAAAAAATTTTGGTTTATGTGCGGAATATTTTATTTGAAAATGGTTTGAGAGAAAAAAAAAAAAAAAAAAAAAGGTTTCATAAAAATGGTTGTCAAACAGGGGCTAAATTTTAAGTGGTCAAAACACTTTTCTGCTTCCATCAGCTGAGTGACAGACCAAACATGGCCTGGAAGACAAAGAAGTGTAAAACAATGTTGTTAGTGGGAAGAGAGAGAGAAAAGGAAAAATAAATATTAAACCGCACTTAATCCTCTTTAGAAGAACGTTCGTTTTTGCTATTATTTATCATTTCAAGGAAAACAAATGTTTCACTATAAAAGCTCCACACTTACACATTTTCCTGCTCAGGTAGGTTGACTACATATTCTTGCTCCCATGAATTGACATCAATGTCTCTTCCACTCTTGTCCTTCACTTCATCAACTAAGTATTTGGCCTGCATTTGAAAATATATATAAGAAAGAGTCCGACTATGGAGCAAAACAGAATAAAATCCAACTCTCAACCAAATACACTGATGCTTCAATACACAAAGTTCTCCAGCACTCGCTTACATGAAGCAAAATACTTCGAAGATAATGCAATGTCCATTGTTCGGCGTATTATTCACCACCACATGGCAGTCTTTAAATAGAAAAACACTATTATAGTCCAAATATTTTCCTTTAAAGCCAATTTCATCATTGAGTTCTCTAGTATAGTTCTCACTTTAGGAAATGTCAAATTAATTGGTTACCCTCTTAACAGCCCTTGCATTCACCAAGTAAACCTCCTTCATTCTACAGAACAGAAATTAGATCGCCTATGCTTTCTGGTTGGAAGTGCTGGTTGTTAAAGGGCTAGATGTCCATAAGATGAATGTATCGGAAATTAGGATGATAATATGGAATGTGCAGTTGTACTAAAATGGATAGGATAATAGGAAGTACCACTAAATGAGGAGAAGGACAACTCTGGTGGTAGGGTCATGTTTCACGTCAAGCTTAACAGCTTAAGAGCAAGTTAGAAGAGAAAAAGATATACTAAAAATAACATGGTCTTTTCTAGTTGTTAAGGATGTAGATTTAGCAAGGAAAAGAGAGGAATGGCAGATAAAGATTCGTGCACCCGACTACAAAGGTACTGAGAATAAGGCTTTGCTCATCGTTCTTGCAGTATAGCTACCTCCCTCCCCCCTCCCTTGTTCTTTAATATAAGTAAAAAGCAAAACAAAGGAACCAAAGGTAAAAATGAAGGCTGTATTTACTTCATAATTAATAAGATAGCAAGCATACCAGTACTTTCATTACTTTCGGATCAACTCCTCTGAGTGAATCAAGATACTGGAACTTTTCATCCTTTTTGTTTATAATTGCTAAACACCAATGTACTTCTTTGTGGATAGGTACAAAAATCTTGGAAAAAAACAATCAAATGAGCTAAATGTACAATAAAATATGGAACTTTTTGTACAGAAATATAAAAATTTAAGCTTAAAAGAGAAAATAATTATAAGAACTGACTTTATCACACTCCAAGAGGCTATATCCCAGCTTTTTTTGGGTAGTCCATCTTCTAACTGATTGAAAGTTGTAACCATCTCTACCACTAATTAGCTGAGAATAATAAACAAATGATCCAGTCGATTCAGAAGAATAAACTAAACCATCCTTAATAGAATGCAACTATAACTAGTTCATATGGAAGTTTGTAGGTATCATGACAAATGGCCATAGATATAGATGCATGCAGAGCATATGAACTTGATAGAATGAGACAGGCTGCAAAAAGCTTAAATATTGAAGTAACTAAGCTGACAACAAATAAGAAATTCCATAATGTGGAAGTGCTACATATCAAAATTGGTTTGGATTAATTAATGAAGGAAAGAGTTTATAATTAGCTCTTTCTTTAGGTTAAGGCAAGCTGAAGCTACAAAGCAGCATAAGTAAAAATAATAAAAAATCAATTCACTTCATGAATGCATCTGAATCAGCAGCATGGTAATGAAGTCAAATTTTCTAAATTTGTGGGCTAAAAAAATTCATGAGGGAAATAAGCCGAGTAACTTAATACTCATCCCAGCACATTCTTTTCTTCGACGTTCTGTGGTCCAACTTTCTTTTTCATGCAAGATATCATATGTTCTATATTAAGAAAATTATGTCATCGTAAAAGTCAAATTATAAGCTCTTATCTGGAAAGATGTTCAATTAAAAAAAAAAAAAAA
>CAIGRN010009784.1:0-21955 GCA_903798345.1 Fraxinus anomala | reverse complement strand
TCCTTTGCACCACTGAGCTATGCTCGGGGGGCAAGATGAGATGGATATTTATAGAGTAAAAGAGGAGGCTGCAGGAACTTTCGGTTGACCGAAAGTGTCAATATAGCCGTTGGAAAAACAAACCGTTGGAATTTTGGTTGACCAAATTTGCATTTTTGATCGACCGAAATTTGAATTTTCGATTGACCGAAAGTTGACTTTTTTTTAATTGCCTTTTCAAAATCTATTTCATGTTATGAATGAAAAGCATTTTTATGCAAGTGATGGATTATAAAAATAATTTGAACTTTATGCATTTGATAAAAATCGATGAGTTAATACCTTTATATATAAATGTATAATGTCGAATTTTTTTGACCTGTCGTTCTTTATACTTGTNTATAAAAATAATTTGAACTTTATGCATTTGATAAAAATCGATGAGTTAATACCTTTATATATAAATGTATAATGTCGAATTTTTTTGACCTGTCGTTCTTTATACTTGTATCTTGATTTGCGTCTTTTACGAGTATTTAAGTTTCAATTCGATCGTCGCATGCAAATTGCTATCGTCTCGAATGATTTGACTTGAATGCTTAACATTCACTTTGTTCTTCATTTCGAGTCCGATTTATAATCTTGATGACTTTGAAAGCTTAATCACTCAAATTTAAATATTAGCAAATAAAATAGCTTGTTTGTTATAATCAAAATATTAAGGTTATAATCAACCATATGTCAACAAGTCCATCCAACAATTGGACTAAGAATTAATACTTATACTAGCAAAATACTTGGTCAATGGTTAGACTGATACATTCATTATTGAGGAAATTACATAAAACGAGGTATTTAAGTTTTCAAATTCAAAAATCAGATCGAAAGTTTATTTAAGCAAAAATTAGATATTAATTAAAATAATAATTAAAACCTTAATTAAAACCTAATTTCTTTTCAATCTCCTGTCTCTCACTCATTTCTCTCTCTAACCGCCTCCTCCTCTCTTCTCACTAATCGACATTCTCTCTCAGTAGTAGCATTGCCCCCTAGAAGAGTATATCCGACGCAGCGGCGTCACCACCAGAAGAGATTCGTCCAGTGCAGCGACATCACAATGCGGTGCTTAGAGCGCCGCCCAGCTCGAATTTAGGTTGACTACGGTAGGATGAAAGAGATTGCTGGTGAAATTGATCCTAAAATCGCGATGTTGGTGGTTGAGAACGGCGAAGCTGCTGAATAATTAAGGTTTGTGTTCCCGATCTACATTCTCTCTTCTCTTTCTTTGACACAGCCACATTTTGGTTGTTGTGGTGGCGCCAGGTTTTTGTTGTTGTGGTGGTGGTGTTGCGGCGAAGGCGGTGGTTTTGTTAGTGGTGCGGGCGGCGATGGTGGTGGTTCTGCTGTTCGACACTGCAGTAGTGGTTTTGTTACAAATTGTTGTTGGCGGTAGTTGTGGTGGTGCTGTGGCGGGGGCAGCGTCTGTGGTTTTTGTTGGTGGTGTCGTGCAGGCGGCGATGATGGTAGTTGGGTTGGTGTTGTGGCGGGGGCGGCGACGATGGTGTTTTTTGTAGGTAGTGTGGTGCAGCCGTTTTTTGTTGTTGTTGGCTGTGGTTGTGATGGCTTTGTGGCGGAGACGGGGTGGGATAGTATTTGTGATGCGGTGGTGATGTCTGTGGTGGTGTTGGCGGCGGTGGCGGGTTTGTGGTGGTTGTGATATGGTGTGGTGTGGTGATGTCTTTGTTGTTGGCGGCGACGGGGATGGTGGTGGATTTGGTAGCAGCGGTGGCAGTGTAGGTGGTCGTCGTATGTGACCAACTATTTAGTTGCGTGTGACCAATTATTTAATTGTGACCTTAAAATTCGAAAATTTGTGACCAAAAAATTTGAAAATACGTGACTGGTTGATAAATTGTGACCTATAATTTTGTATTTGTGACCAATTAAATAAACCGACCTTAAAATCTGATAATTTGTGACCAACAATTTTGAAAATATGTGACTGATTGATAAATTGTGATATATAATTTTTTTATCTGTGACCAATAAAATAAAATGTGACCTATAAAATTTTTAATTTGTGATCTCGAATTAATTTGTGACCAATTAATTATTTAATACATGATCAATAAATAAGTTGTGACATATGATTATGTGCCCGTGACAATTAATTATATAATTGTGATTTTATTATATTTAATTAATAAAATATATTTAATAAATAAATAAATACCTAATTTTTACATTAATTAAACTCAAAACCTGATTTTTGAATTGTGCATATTTTTTGCATTAATTAAACTTAAAACCTAATTTTTGAATTGTGCAAAGTTAATACCTTAATTGTGAATTTCTCCCTTCATTATTTGAACATTTTTTTTCTACACACTCATTTTCAACCACACACAAAAAAAATAAAATATTCTGTATGTAAACTCAAATTTTTTTACTTTTTAACCACGCATTTTCCTAAAAATCACTATTTAAAATATTGTTTTTCCAAAATATTGATTGTCAAATAATGGCTAAGACTTTACAAGTTGGTATATGGGTGTAAGGAGCTAGGACTTTTGGTTTGGGATCCAACAGAACAGTGATCAATGGTACTAAGATATTCGATAGTCGACTGTGTAGCCGTAGTTGGAAAATAGAGGAAAGCAATATTTGTAGCAAACAATAAGATTGTTGGATTTAAAAGTGAATAAAATATTTATATATGAAAGATCACATTATGTATCAAGTATATCTCATCAATTTTACCCGTTGAAAATTAGCTCATTCATAAAGGAAAATTTAAGGTTAATGAAATTATGTAAAAATTATATGCAAATGGAACTTGAGGATGGGGATTGAAAAGTTTGATTTGAAAGGTTGTGACAAAACTTCTTAAATTGAAAAGGAAAAATAAGATTGATTGAAAGGAACAGAGGCACATTATTACTTAGAATGAGTATATTGAGGAAAAGCAGAAACAAAACGGCCTCAAATTTGCAGAAACAGCATTTCAGAGCGTGGCAAACGTGTTGTTTCCGCACCTACCCCGCCTAATTCAACACCTTCCCATGTTTAAGGAATTTTATGATGGAATAACTTGGGGATCCGTCTGTCATTTCAATTTTTATTTATTTCCTGTATCAGTCACAAATTTAAGGAAACAAAAAATGATGATCACATCGAAAATTTTGAAATTTAGAATTTCAAGAAGTTGTGATCTTATCGTCAAGTCGGACCATCATAGCATACCACAATAAACATACATATATACACATTTAGTTTCTCAAATCGTTTACGAGTTATACAAAATATACGCATTCATTCCACTGAGATTGGAGTCAAACCTTTAGAAGCTTATCGGAATCTCTCGGCTCTTCTCCAAGTTACTCAGAGCATTTTCACAACCCAAAGTTTATGTTTCTTTATATGCAGATAAACAAGACTGGGACCAATCAAATTTGCATCTGAAAGACGTTTGCAAAGATTGAGATAAGTGTCCACATTTCCTGGTTGTTGAATTCTTCTTCTTAATCCCTGCAGCACAGCAGCTCTGTCAAGGTATTCTGGATACAAACCCATGTCCAGCATCTTAATTACTGTCTCTGCAGCATTGTCAAAATGACCACCTTTAATATAACCTCTTAACAACCATGAAAGGGTTCTCTTTCTCCGGAAAGAACTTGTAACCTCCGTTCGGGTAAGCAACCGAGCAATAGAACTGACTTCTTTCTGGGAAGCACATATGGCTAACACAATGTCATAGATATCTCCTTCAGCCTCCTTACCAACAAGTTTCATTTCCCACAACTGTCTTTCAGCGTCTCCTCCGCGCCCAGCACAGATATACATAGCAAGAAGTCTTTCATGAACCACACCATGGATTGATGAACCGCCCTCTTCAATAACCCATTTAGACAAGCGCACACCATCATCCAAAACATCTTCTTGATACTGGTTTATCAGCCCAACATTTTCCGCATCCAGTTCAGCAGTCAAACCAGATTTGGTGAACCCCTTTAACTTGCGTAGAGCTTTGCCTAATTCATTCAACTCTTTAACTACAGCTGTCATTGCAATTAAATAGCTGTACAACTCTGGCTTCAAACCACATTCTCTAAGGTGAATCACTAATTTGGCTGCATCCATGTAGCTTCCCTCCGCCTGAAACAATCAATTCTTCACATTAACACATGTAAAAAAAACAATAATCTAAAAGGTAGACAAGTGAACAGGGAGTGTGGTTCATCTGACGTGTGGCTGAAGCACTTGTGTCATTGGCGCAGAGAAAAGCATGAAACTATGAACAAAAACACGATTGACCCTCGTTGATTTCAAACAAATAACACGACACGATTACCTTCTAGTTTTTGTTGATTTCTAAGAATGCCAGAAAACTAGGCATCAAACACTCGTTGATTCGTGCACGAATACCGAGAATTTGGATAAAAAAAAGTGGGGAACATTCTCACAACTCTATTCAATTTTTTAATAAAAACATTCCAACCAAAAATAACACTGTTGCGTCCACTGTTAGACCTAATTGATAACTATAATAGAAATTGCACTCTTAGTCCCTACAATCCTAAAAATTATAAAATTATAAAATTAACCCTAATTAACCCTAATTAATTAAACTGGTGAAATTAGAGAAAATAAAGTAATACAAATTGTTCCAACACTGTAGTCTCTTGTCTTCCTGGACTGCTGCATTAGTCAATCAATTCATCAAAACCACCATAATCTCTAACTGTCACACAAACAAAAAACTGGGCTTGCTATAACAGTGAAGGAGGAAATGATATTTTTTACGGAAGCAATAGTAATTAGTTCATCTAGTTAAACTCTACCTTATTGCTCTTACTTAAGGATCCTCCACATCAGGACCACATTGTAAGAAAAGCATCACAAGTAAAGCATATCAAAGCATGCTAGTAAATATTCATTTCCTAGTATTCTCATTTGACATTAAAACTTCGAGGTTGATAGTCTTCTTTCATGTTCAAGTATCTAATATGGAACCCCTGGATTCCTCACAATTCCTGTTCAGTACTCTTGAGCTCCATGTTCCTACTTTGTGACCTAGGTTGCAACTTTTAGCTACCAAAACACTCAAATCTCTCAATATAAGTTCCAAGCAATGTCATAAATAATAGCATGTTTGGGAAGTGTTTATAAACGGGGTTTAAATTATAAAATGATAGGAGTGGTGAATAAGTAGGCAGTACTTGTGAGTCATGTGCATAAAAAGTTACTAGAGTGTTTATAAATAGTTTATAAACGTGAGTGAAATATAGACTAAGTCCAAAAACAAAAGTTGGTGATTTTTCTCCACTCCCATTTACAAGAAAAAAGATTCATGCTTATGCATACAATTGAGCAATATCGCTTCATTTGTTAAAATAGAAGATATTGATCAACCTTCCTGAGATAAGATTCAGTAACTTAGACTCTAAAGCTATAACGAATACAACTCATTGTAAAAGTTCAAAAAATCAAAAGAAATTCAAACCCCTAAAAAATGTGTCAAGCGATCGATATAACAGTAAGTAATTATTTCATTCCAATTTTGTGGTTACCACAGCAGAAGATATGTATGTGATGATTCTCTTCTACACATGATAAAAGCAGTAAACCACAATTACTATCAACCATCCCAGTACATCATTGCTATTGCAACTTTATACTTCACTACAACTTTAACTATCAAATTTAAAAAACAACATGTGAAATTAATTTATTGGAAATTACAAAGCTTTCAAAATGTGTTATCTTCCATTAGTTAAGTATCATTCAAAGTGCTATATAATATTAATAAGTAAATGCCATTAAATAGCAGTGCAAATACAAGTTAATAGATTTGGCTGGTCACGTATAGGCTATTGCGAAATTTTACCTTAGGAGCATTGAATCTTGTAAAATCTAGGGAAAAGTTAAAAGCTTAAGAATATTATTTAAATAACTTGAACATAATGAATTTGATTGTGATCACAAATAAGCCTAGGTGTCTTCTTATATAAGTATTGGTAGAACAGGTAATCTCCAAATCCTAGTAGGCTAAGAAGAGAATAAATCTCCCAAAAAGAAACAAAAACTAATACTCTACTCCTAACCAAACTAGAAATTGAGTTTGCTTTCAATAGTATGCCTAATCATTTCACTGCTAAATCCACCATTCATCCGCACCCTAGGGCCTCGATCCCAGTGTCACCCCCATTTTATTTTTGTTGGAGGCAATGTCCCCAACTTTACTTTTTTAGTGCGCAAGTAGTCCCTTACTGAATCCATCTATTTTACCAGTGCACGTGAAAATCACATGCTAACATTTTTCACTGAAAAGACCATAAAACCCTTGCAATTGTTAAAAATAAGAAGGAAAAAAAAAAAACAAATTCATTTGTCTTCTCCAACTACCCCTCCCCTCCCCACCACACTGTCCCAGTCCCACAACCACCACCATTGTCACCGACAGAAACACAACCAGAACCTTTCACTACCATATCCTTTTATAAGGTTTTCTCATTATTATATATTCAACTAAGTAAGCCCCATATGGAAGCTCTGCCTGATTTGAATGAGGCAAATAGTGACGATCAAATTAATATATCAGTAAGCATCCTTGCTTTCACCTTACATACAAACGAAAAACCCAAACTGAAAAAATCAATTGGACCAACACCATTTTCTCCATTGAACTAGACAGAAAACGAACGCCCAAGCCTATCTATCTCCAATATCGCACTATAAATGCAGCATTTTCATGGCCATTATATAAGTTCTCAGAGTAAAATGCAGCAGAAAATAAGAAATATATTACTTTGGTGCTCTGAATATGAGAATTTAAAATCTTTAATTAATATAAAATGCATATAATATTTTCATGGGTTCTAAACTGCAAACTATAAGAACACTGAATCTAGCGATAAGAACCGGAATGCTCAAAAACTACAGCATATAAATGAACTAAAAACAGAAAAACGTAGGAAAAAGTTTCCTCAAAATCAACACATACCAGGTCTGTGTGAATGCACTTCAAAAAATGTGACTTAAATCTTTCTGCAAAAATTGCTTCACTGCCGCAAGAGGGATTAGTAAGTGAATACATAAATCTACAGACATGCTTTACAAAAGAAGGAGTCACTGGATAATCCTACCCATTGCCAACTTTCATATTCGTCTTGTAGCGTAGAAGGAAATCAGTGGGGCGCTGTAACTGAGCCAGGGGGAGCCATTGGTGGATTGGTGACAGCAGGAGCCGGGTTTTAGGATTTTTATTTTCTTCTTTTTCCTTTCCTTTCCTTTTCTATTACCTTTTTTTCCTTTTCTTTTCTAATTATAGCAGGGAACCGAATTGCAACAGCAGTCAAACCAATTTATCCTTCAAAAGTTAGGCACATTAAGTTCACATGCACAATAATGGTCAAAATGGACAGATTTAGTCTCCAGGGACTACTTGCGTACCTAACCTATAGGTTAGAGACTTCATCCTGAAAACCATAAAATGAGGACAACATTGCAACCTGGCCATAGATTGGGGACAAATGGCGCTATTTCCATTTGGAACAAGCCTAGCCATCTTTTTTCTGTAGGTATTGAAAGAAGAAGTAATCTCTTAATCGTAGTAGACTAAGAAAATAAACAAACCTACTAAAATATACTCCTACAATAACTAGAAAATAGAAATCCTATCAAAATTGTAAGACTAGATCCTACTAATCAAAAGAACCCTAATTATGTTGTCCTACATCAATCTTCCTCAAGCAGGCTTGGGCAGAATAGCTGACGAGTACAAGTGATAGAACTAAGCTAGCAGCAAATGAAATTTTTTATCTCCTATATATTCTGCTGAGGATTCACGAGTGTTTCAAACCACATATTTTGAACAACAAATTTAGTGCATCTAAGCATTAGTTTATAATCAAGACCCTTGTAGACCAAATTCCCAGGTCCCAAATTTTGACAGTTTTCATGTACAACTCTGAGATCCACAATCCTAGATAGTCATATGGAAATCCAGGAAACACCAAGTAAGCATTTAAGCATAAGCAGTCATACAAAAAAACCATGTCTTGTAAACAGTACATTCTACACCCAGGACATCAACTTCACCTAATGCTCGAAATATAAGGCTGGAGAGGGAAAAGTAATCATCCATTGATAAAACAAAACTCTTAATGTTAAATCAAGAAAGCAGTAGTCCAATGGTTTTCATATGCAGAAAAGAAGATCCACCGGTTTCTAAATGTCAATGCTACTATAACATGTGATCAAATGAAGAAGTCCCCTTCTCTTGGTCAGGCATCCTAGAGGCATATATGGCGAAAACATCAGTATGGAGACAATTTTACCTAACCACTTGATGAAGTAAGTTCCAACATAATAAGACAAATCACAATATAAGATTGAATGTACATAACATCATTTGCTGGAGTAATAGTGGGAAAAGCAAGAACAACAATAGAATCGCTTACCTAGGATTATAATGGTTAAGCATAGAGTGAGAAACAAATCTGCATGAGGTTTGGAATTGGGACAAAGAAAAAATTATCAGAACTACCCAAAGAAAAGGAGATGCATATCTGTTTTAGTGTAGAATATGTCCATTTGTTGATGCATCTTATCCCTCTTTCTCTTTGATACAAGTAACTTTTTCTACATACAAATTCTACGGAATATGTATGAAACTACTTAACCTTGTTTACTTGCCCACCCAAATAGGAAATCCTGGCTCCAACAGTTGGACAATTTTTTCATGAGAATTCTTGGGAAGCAAACACAATAGTAAAATGAGTCTACTTCAAATATTTACTGACCAAACGCAGTATCAAACACCAAAAGACATGATGGAAAAAAATAACAGTATAATTCTTATAATTGCAATTAACCATGCATTTGCTAAAGTGGCTGTAAGATTTCAAGAGCACTACGAAACAACACCTTAATTATAACACGCAAATCAACATTACTTGATATATGTTATTTTGCATCCACGCAATTGATTATTAGGTAATGAGAGTATCTAGAAATATATCTGCTGACGTAAAAAAACAGCAAATAAGGTGGACAAGTTATTGAGGGTATCTAGCAATTACCATCATCTTCCATGCGAGGTATCCAACCGGACCACCTTTATTCTCCTCCTTATCACCGTCCAAACATGTAATCCCCCTCCTTAGCACCTCTTTTACAAACAAAACCGCACCTTCCTTATCTCGCAATTCCCAATAGAAAGAAATTACCTTCTCAATCATACTAAAGCTTGGCTTCAACCCAACACAATCCATGTCCACCAAAAGATCAACCACATCCCCAACCTTATTCTTCCTCTCAATTAAGTTCTTCATCCATGAACACATTATTGACACCATCAGTTCCATCGTCTCCTTGTCAACCCTATTCTCCTTTTGCATCCACTCATACACCTCCAACGTGCACCAAGAGTCCCTCCCTTCCTGCGAAAAGTACACCAAAACTAACTGCAACTCACGGGCTGACAATTTATCATTCATTTCCTCAAGCACATCAGAAGGTTCCCGAGTCATGCGCTCCAGTTCCTCAATTGCCTCAAAAAATCCTTCACTCATTTCATCCTCATCGTCACTGGTGACAAACATATCCAATTCAACTGATTTCAGGAGCTTAAAATTCCGAAACTTGTTTCTTTTTGTGATTACAGAACCAGAGCTCTCCGAAACTGAAATTCTTGCACAAGGTCTCACTTTGAGCTTGTTGGGCTTTGGGGTTGCAAGAAAATTATACTCTCTTGACGAAGAACCGTGAATTAACCGAAGATTGTTGATAGCAGCAATCCCACTAGCAGAAGCCGCCATTTTTTCCCCTATTTTGATTTAACGGAGCAAGGGTATTAATGGTAAGCCGGAAAAAGTTTCACAGATACGAAAAATGACTTCCCCTTTTCTTTTCTTTTTCAAGAATTTCAGGACAAGCAAACATTAGATCAGAACTATGGGGAAAAAAGATGATGATGATGATGAATTAGATTAATGGAAGAGCAAAGTACTTGATGAATTTTGCTAAAAGAAGAACTTAAACTTGAAGGCTGAAGCAAAGACACAATTTTTATAGAAATTAGGAAGTCAAAAGTACAAGCAAAGTATTCGAGAGTGGGATATAATTCATATGGAGTTTCATTAGCATAGTCGAAGCAAACGCCCAGAAATATGATACGTGTCCAATTGCAGACAGTCCAAGGAATCCATGGAGGATTGGTGGTTGGTTAAGGGTATTCAGTTGCCATCAAGCCCCCAAGCTTTTTGTTTGTTTCTTTTCTTTTTCGGTTTTCTTCTAGTGGAAGGACCGAGAACGGAGGACATCGATAAAAGAGGGGACTCATTTGAACAAAACTTATTGGAAATGATTCACAGTGCAATTTAAAGACTGAACTTATCAAACTCAAATCCAGCTTCGACTTGTCTTTTTAATGTAGAAAAAGTTTTATTTGAGATTGATTTCATAATAAAATCAACTCAAATTATAAAAGTTTTAATTGTGATATTAAGCGGAAGCGGATCCAAGATTGGACTAAAAAAATATTAAGCCGAGGTAATACGAGAAAAAAAAATTACATATAATTTTTTTTATTTTTTATTTTTTACTTATGAAAAGAAAATTTACACATAAGTTTTTTTTTTTTTTTTCCTTATAAAATAAACTTAAAAATTGAAATGGGCTAGGGTGCTGGGCTGAAGCCCAATCTAGTCTCCCCCATCACTGATATTAAGTGTATTGCTTTTTAAATTCATTAATAAATATAATATTCTAGTTAATTAAATAAAAAATTTAATTTAATAATTTTAGTTGCAATAGAATAATTAAATAATTTTTGAAATAAATTAATTATTGAGAATAAGGAAATAAAGGAGATATTGTTTTCTTGGCATAACATTTGATGTAATGACTAGAAGATGACTGTATAAGAGGTACGAAAGCTACATCATTTTGATGAAACGAGTGGTATAGATGGTTTAAAAGTCAAAATAGAAAACATACACTTTCAAAATTTTCATTAAAAATAGTTTTGTCTAAAAATTGAAGGTCTGCTTTAGCTTACTACTGGTGGTATTCTTTGTAAGTTACCTTCGTACTCACTCGGGTGGATCTAGTTGCCTACAAGGTTTTAGTGTTAATCCTAACCACAAAGGATTTAATCATACATGATTGAATTAAAAAAAAAAAACACATATTTGAATGATAATAAATCACTGGGATTTCAAAATAATGGAAGTAAAAGATAAAAAAATCTTTCAAACCTTAGATTATTTTCAATGGACCTTTTAATGATAGTTTTTACCTTGCTTTGATTCCAAGAAAACATCGATGGTTTCTTTTTCAATTAGAGAACTCTTGTATTTTGCCTTCTAAGATTTTCCAAGTAGTGTTCTCCCCTTTTATTGATCTAGATTTGCTCTTTATATAATTTTCTGTATTGAGAATCGTGTCCTAAAAAATACCAAGATTGTCCATGATTTTAAGTCAAAAGACAAAAAAAAAAATAAAAAAATCTCAATTTGGGGTGGATCAACTGAAGTCCCGAGGCGCATTCGGCTACCATACGTGACCAACAATAAATTTTCTGTTCTGATAGTTTGATTTTAAGTACCCATAATATTTGATCGCCCTACAATTCCATTCAGTCGAGGATTTATAGGAGGCGGGAGCGAGGCGAGACTATCCCATTCAAAACGGGACAATAAGGTGCGAAATAAACAGAGATTTTGCCATCCCTATTTCACTATTCCAATTTCAGTTATACTACATGTAGACTTAATTTAATAGAAAGTTTGATAGATGATGAGGTGGCATGCATTTTGATAGTTGATTTGAATTTCAATTATTCAAATCAATGGGCAAAATGCAAGTCAGCTGGGTGAGTACTGGTGGGAACACGTTGCACGAGAGGTGTTCAGTTGTTTATTAAGGAGAAAGTGATGAGAAAGTTAAGCTAAAGGCAAGTGCCTCTCTCACAAGGCATGAGTTTTGGTTGCTGTGCATTGTCTCCTTCAACGACTTGGTGATGCAGCTTTCAACGTGCTTTTCTCGATATTCACTCACTCATTCACGCACGGCACATTTATGTTGGATAACAGATACTCAGGCAGCATATAATCTCTCTCTTCTTTATATGCATGTTCCATTCTGGGGTCTGCCTATTAAATAATTTTGTATCTAAAGCTGCAGACCACACTCTCTCTGACACCCCACCTCCATCGCTGTCTTCCTTTGCCCCAGGAAAAAAGAAAAAGATCAGAGCTTTTTCAAGAGAATTAGCTAGCACTCATATTCTCTCTCTTACTCATTAATCTTCATAACCTATACCAGAAGTGTGGCAGTGTTAGGAGAAGATAATAACTAATAGCTCCTACACATCTTTTTCTTTTCATTTTTCTTTTGCTGTTTTTTTCACTGTAATTCAATCGCCCATCTTTTATGGGAAAGAAAGGGGGATCATCTTGGCTGACGGCAGTCAAAAGAGCATTCAGATCTCCTGTTAAAGACGGTGAAAAGAGGAACAATAGAAACCAAGATGAACAAGAAGAGGAAGAAGAAAAGGTACCTTTAGTTGATCTGCGTTCATCTGGAATAGTCAATCTATTGATTTACTGCCTTCAATGAGTAAATTCCTTTACTGGTTTTTGTATGCAGAAGAGGGAGAAACGTAGATGGCTTTTTCGGAAGCTCAACCACCAGGAGATTAATGTAACCCCACCTAAAACGAGCAAGGCTGCCGGTGCTGCACCTTCAGTGACCATGGAAGCTGTTTCAATTCATGACCAAAGGCATGCTATTGCTGTGGCTGTGGCAACTGCAGCAGCTGCAGTAGTCACAGCCCAAGCTGCAGCTGAAGTTGCAAGGCCTCCCACAAATTATGCAAAGGAGCATCGTGCTGCCATTGTCATTCAAACAGCTTTCAGAGGATATCTAGTGAGTTTTTTATTTATAGATCTAATTATTATTTCGATGGTTTGAATATTGTATACAAAGAACTCTCCTAGATATAATGTAGATGCATTGGAGTCCATATCATTTGCTTGAATTAATATAAAAGAGGACAATTGTATCATTAATTTGTGTCTGAGGGCAATCAATTCTATCTTGTCAAATATGTGGAACTTGTAATGTTACATTAATATAGGCAGAGCCAAACTAACTTGAACACTTGTCGTCTCTCTCTTTTAATCGTTCCACGTGAAGAAAGGGGCTAATGGATTTGTCTGTTACTTGTGTATCTGAAGGCAAGGAGAGCTCTTTGTGCATTAAAAGGGCTTGTAAAATTGCAAGCTCTAGTAAGGGGTCACAATGTGCGGAAGCAAGCGAAGATGACCCTGAGATGCATGCAAGCTCTTGTTCGAGTACAGGCTCGGGTTCTTGACCAATGCAAGTGGCAATCAAGCGAAGGAAGCAGAAAATTGACATTTAGCGACACCAATAGTGTGTTGGAATCACGGTGCCTCCAAGATATGTCTCTCTCTGACAGGAAATCAATGGTAAAGGGGTTAACTTTCCCTTGCATCAACTTGTTTCATGTACATTTTCGTTAGTTTAATTTGATATTCAATGGCGACTGTAAATTCCAGTCAAGGGATGGAAGCAGCATTCCGGATGATTGGGATGACCATCCGCATACCATTAATGAGGTAAAAGCAATGTTACAGAGTAGAAAAGAAGCTGCCCTGAGGCGTGAAAGAAATTTATCACAAGCCTTGCCTAAACAGGTACTAGTGAACCCTTTTAACTGTCTAAGCATGCCAAAACATTTGTATCTCTAATGCTTTTTATGCTTTTGTTGAATTTGAATATTGTTATCAATGCCTTGAAGCATTATTGTCCCTTCAAAAGAAAAATACCACTCATGGTAGCTAATTTCGCAAATCTCATGCATCGCAATATATTTAGCAGATGTGGAGAGGTGGTAGGAATATGTCATTAGGCAGTGAAAATGAGCTTGGTGAAAAATACCAGTGGCTAAACAGGTGGATGGCAACAAAGCCATGGGATAGCAGAGGAAGAGCCTCAACTGATCAAAGGGATTATGTTAAAACCGTGGAAATTGACAACACTCCACTGCCTTATTCATATTTAGCTCCCAATTTCCGAATGTCGAGTGCTCAACATCAACGAAGACCAAGTTCCCCTCTTCATAGAGCAGGAGCTGCCCACCAAAATCAACCCTTGTATTCCCCTGTTACGCCTTCACCATCTAAAACAAGACCTAAAGTCCGCTCTGCTAGTCCTCATTGTGAAAGAGAAGAAAGAAGCTACCACATGGATCAAACTCCAAGCATAAGGTCTGATTACTCCTACGATAGTGGTGGGCGTTTGCATCTGCACAATAAGCCTAAGAACACAACAAATGCCACTGGTACTGGTTGTTCAATGCCTAATTACATGGCTGCAACTGAGTCTGCCAAGTCAAGGATTCGGTCACAGAGTGCACCAAGACAGAGGCCGTCAACACCAGAGAGGGAAAGAATGGGAGCAAAAAAGCGCTTATTGTACCCTGTTCCTGTCCCAGACCCCTACAATTACAATGGAGGTAAAACCTACGGAAATTACGGGGGTCATAACTTGAGAAGTCCAAGCTTTAAGAGCGTTACTAGCGGAGTACATCTGGCAGGGTTTGAACAACAATCCCACTATTCTTCATGCTATACAGAGAGTCTTCCAGGAGAGGTTTCTCCATCTTCAACCAGTGACCTTAGGAGATCATGGTTGAGGTGATTAGGCCCCAATATGATTATGCACCAATCATTTCAGAAATGTATGTAGATTTCTTACCTTGTTAAACCTCTAATTCAAAATTCTGATCTTATTATGTTCGATTTGAATGAATATGATATTTGTTTCACTCAACATTATGTTTACTCTTTAACTCTCGGCCCTGAGAATAGATGTAACAATAACACAATATTTTCCCTAATTTTAGTCAAATATTTTTAGATTATTTGTAAATTTACTTAATGAATCTCAAATCTCCACAAAAGCTGAACTTATTAGAATGAATTAACATTATTAAGTCACCGTGTTTAATAAATCAATGATTTCGGATTTGCATATCCTTATATGATAATAATCAGGATGACGTAAAAATAGGAGTATCGAGTTTAATAATCAATAATAAACCATTCAGAAATCATCTTAAAGTTTTTTCTGATTATTCTTTCAAGGCTTGTTTAATCCTCAAAACTATTTGCTGGTGCATCCTGCAAGCAATCTCAAGAATCAAAAGGAGGCGCATATAGCTGTAAGACAATGTTCTCAATTTTTCAAATCTTGATAATTTTTTCCGGGTTTTTCTTCATTCTAATGTTTCTCTCTTCCACAATATCATCTGCATGTTGTATTCTTCAATCAGACAATAGTATGAAGAACTCGGTACTTTTTTCTTGTCTTTACTAAATTAGTTCTAGATAATAGTATACAGAAACAGCATAGTAATACCAATTTCTTTGCTTACAAAATGACAAAAGCACTAGCTTTACTGCAATAAAAAAACATTAAGCATAAAGAATATAGAAAACTCAAAGAAATAGAACTAGGCTTCATCTCCTTAAATTTGACACATGTTGTGTCTGTCAAACATTAAAACAGCCAACATGATGATGATGTGTCTGATGCTGTTCCATTTCATCATTGATCATGCCCTGAACATATCGAAAGTCCTGAACATGGCAAGGAATGGTTATCGTGCCTTTGTGGTCGAAGCCATACTCTTCTTCTGCTTCTTTCAACAACTTCATGAACAATGGATGATTGAAATACGTAAGAGGGATCACAATTCTCTGTTTCTCATCTTCACCTTGCCCAACTTTTATAGCCAAACACCCTTTTGGAACATCTCTCACTTGTTGCTTCTTTCTATTATTAATCCTATGGTGGTGATTCCGGTGAAGGTGAGGCAAGTGTATGCTTTAGCGGTATACTCTTTTCTGCCCCAACCATTTTCCACTTTTTGTGCAGTATCCCAACCGTTTGTTTGTGTGAAGCAGTGAGGTCAGGAGTATTCAATTGAGATGTCAAGAGGCAAGACAAGAACTTCTTCAAATGGTATGATGAGGATGAAGAGGGTTATACTGGGGGAGGACACATCATGAAGTGGGGCCATAGAAATTGTATTAGTCAATTAGTTGACATTCTTCCAAGTGGCACCCCAATTGAACACCTTCGAAGTTCAAACAGCAAACATCAATTCCTCTAGTCAAAGTACAGAAGCTTCAACGACTCAAATATCACTTTCTCAACAAATGCCATCTAAATTTCAATGATGTTTGGACATGTACTGATTCTGTTGCCCTCTGGATTTGGTTGGGATCCAACGTGTCAACAGATCTCTACTCCTCTTTTCTTCACTTGT
Organism: Fraxinus anomala; assembly: GCA_903798345.1. Taxonomy (NCBI): domain Eukaryota; kingdom Viridiplantae; phylum Streptophyta; class Magnoliopsida; order Lamiales; family Oleaceae; genus Fraxinus; species Fraxinus anomala. Next base: position 5,613 of record CAIGRN010009784.1, on the reverse strand, counting down.
ATGATATCTACACACTTCAGCATATACGTTATAGGCAGATTCTCCAATCAACGGCGAGGGATGCCCCGATCGTGCAAACTTAGACGCTCAAGTCAATAAACAAACAGATATTTACGTGGTGGGAGAAACATGAATAGAGAAGACATGAGGGAGTAGAGTTTGCTTTATAGAGTGCGATTACCAATTTGCAATTACTTTCAAATGATACCAAGTATTAAGTATTTATAAGCAAGGGAATGAAACTGAAATCTTTCGAATGTTGTACAACAGGGGCGAATTCAGGATTTGTCAAGGGTTGCTAAAACTTAAGAAAGACAATGTAATAAAATTCAAATATAATATAAAAAAAAAAGTTGTTAAAGGACATAAGTCCGTCAAGAATTTGAAATATAATATTCTTTTATAATAGAATCTAAATTTATTTACTCAGCAAGTTATGGATGTTGATTTTTGATTAATCCATCATGAAGTGTACTTTTACTAGATTGGCTTGGCTTTTCAAAAAATGAAAACAATATATTTTCTCTCTTGGCAGTAGGTTGGCCATCCATTTTAAATTCTAAAAACCAGAAAGAAAAAAAAAATTAAAAATGAGATAGACAACTTAAAGCAACAATGGATCAATAACAGAAAGATGAGCAATAATCCCATATTAAGCTGGCAAGGCAATAGCACTAAAAAAATCATATGAATAAAAAATATTATCAATAGCAAATTAGCAATTAACAAATAAATATTCGCTAAGTGAATATATCCAAGAGTGGTGTAAAATTGAGTGCGGAATTCAAGCAACTAGATATGAGCAACCAAGGTTTGAATTCGTGTATAAGTTAGGCAATATGGTTCGCCGATAATACATATGGTCCAAATTTGGCTTTGCAACATAGACAAATCGATAATCTTTTAATTTTCAGTTTAGAAATTTAAAAGAACTCATTGACCAATATCTATCATAAACAAATGAATTTCAAATTACAAGAATAAAATCAACATGAATTCTACCAAAACGAAGTGTTTAAAGAGAGAGTCGAGAATGAGAATTAGAAAGATGGAGTAATTTTTGAAATTGAAACGTTTTGTGCCTTCGTCAAGAAGAGACTAGGTGTCTTCGAATTTAAGGCTAAGATTTGGGCTGCATTTGTTTACACGGGAGTAATTTTTTAGACATGGGCTACTCATAAAAATGAGCTTTATAATCCATCTACACTCGAGAGATTAAGTAGGATTCCAACTTGGATGTTGAAAGTTTTTGGAGTCTCAATGCCTGGCTAGGAATTACCATTACAGTCAGTCCTATGCATTTAGAGCACAACTTTGGCCAAAGCTCTTCCAACCTTCACAGCATACTTAATTGAATTTCCTAAGAAAAATTAACATATATATTCAAACATAAAAAAATAAAAATAAAATAAAAAATAAAAAAAAGAGAATAGTATCTAATTACAAATACTATTTATCTCTTACAAAGAATTCTCCCTACAATTCTGGAACACGCCTTCGCGACGAAGTCTATCAGCAGTAGCTTCATATAAGTATTTGCTACCACTAATAAAACAATCAGGATTCTATTAACTGAAAAGAATGCACAATGAACTACTGATCAAGTATAAAATTACACCATTAACAAGTGGGACAACTTCAGTCCTATAAAATAGGAATTTCTATGCCTGAGAATAGTTATCAACCATTCCTAGTCGAAAATTCTTTCAGAGTGAGAATGGGATCAGTATTGCCAACCAGATTAACAAATCAGATTCGCGATCAATAATTCTCCATTTAAAAGTAAGAGGACTGATCATGCAGCACATTTAGTTGAGCAAGTATCCTGGCAGCTAAAGGTCTCAAGCTGTTGTTTCCCCTTTGTGTCAAGTCAATCAAAGGCATTTGAGCAGAAGGTCCATACTTTTGTTTGATTTCCACCAATCGAAAAATCCTTTCTAAAGAACTAAGAACCTTCTCCTGCAATCTTAGAGGAGGATTGCTAATTAATTTTATCATCATAGGTAGAGCGTTTGCTTCAACAAGCACCTTGCTACCACTTTGCAGCCTTTCACCATCAATCAAAGTCAGGAGTGCATCTAAAGCAGCTTCACAGGCTCCAGGTTCTGGCTCCCCTAGAACTCTTACAAGTGGTTCTACAGCACCAGCCTCTAGTAGACAAAATGAGGATTCTACTGTACAAATTCCTCCATGAACAGGGCAACCTGCCTCTGGTATAGCAGAGCAGCACCAAAAACCCTGATGCCTTGAAATTTGCTTACTGAGCATAGGAGAACTCAATGAAAGCTGACTAAGAGAAATTGCAGCTCGTCTTCTTGTCCGACTGGTTCCCACTTCTAAGAACTGCACCAACACTGGAATGATTCCAGCTTCGGCTACTTTCTTCTGTGATGGCAGGTTTGTTTTAACAGTTAAATGACATATGGCTCCAACAGCATTCTCGATCAACAGATTTTTTCGGTGATCAATATTCTTGCCATTAGGAAGAAAATGAAAAATTATAGGAGGACCTCCTGATTCCAACAGCCACTTGGAGATTTGCATGGGATCAGGAAGGTTAGCAATAATGCCCATTGCAGAAGCAATTTCTTCCTCATCCTCAGAAGTCTTCATGACTTTGAGCAATACCTCAATTGATGACTGTTCCACGTGCTCCAAGATTGCAGCGTCATCATTATCTTCAGTCACACAATATAACAGCTTAACAGCATTTGCTCGTAAATTCAGATTATCAAGCTCACATAACCGAACCAACACTTGCACAGCTGAATACTGCAAAGACAATCATGTAGCCAAAAGTCAGCATTAACATGACAGCATCCAATTCATGGCATAACTTGGAGATAATAGACATGAATAGTTATTTGCATCACAGATGTATAAATTGATAAAACAAAATTGATGTTGCAGATGAAGAAGTTGGATGCATTAACATCAGTAGGGACCGGAAACAAAATCAGGAGCAACCATAAATCTTGTTTTTGATAATTCTCAGTTCCAAAGAGTAGAACTTGGATAAAAACCACAAGACAGATGGACATGGCTAGTGTTAACATTTGGCTATGTAACAAGCTTGTCATAAGAAATTTCTTGGCATGACTAGTACACAGTAAACTGTTTAAGACTATTTTGCATTAAACCTAAGCAGATTGAGAATTTACCAATCTCCCATCCGGCAATTCATCAACATATAACTAAATAAGAACAAAACAATAATAGTCTCCAAGTCAAACTTTGTAATTCATGTCAAATACTTTCCAATTATTAAAATTCAATTCATAAATGTTGATTGATCATAGGAGTAACTCTGTCAATGTACACTGACAAATGAACAGAAACTTATATACTCTAGCTCACTTAATCAAAAGTAGTTATATGGTGGATTCGATGTTGATCAAATCTTTGGCGCTTGTAACTGTAGATTCCAGAGATGAACTTTTGCTCAGCCCGATCATTTTCCATTAGGCCAAGGACTGGGTGGTCTGTTTCCCATCAAAAGCATCCTTCAGTTCAATGGAATGACAAATTTTTTGAATTTGATCATGCTATTACGGGTGGGTTGAAATTATTAATTCCGACAACAGTGGAGAAGTTATAAGAAGCAATAGTAAGTAAAAGTGGGACATACGCCTAATTGGTTAAGGTTTTCCATCAAGTAGGATCTCAGGTTCTTATTATGCCACTGCAGTTCACAATTCCTCAACAAATTTGAATTAGGAAAAGGTTGCTCATCCTAGACCAGCGTTTTCAAAACAGGCCAGGCATTGAACGGAAAAAGGCTAGGGATCAAGGGTCAAAAGGTTCAACCAGAGTCAAATCGGAAGTAAAAAATAATAATTAAATATATTTGTATATGTACTACCAAAGCTGTTACCAATATGTGGTTAATTTTCACATCACCAATTCAAAGTAAATACAGATTCATGTTTTAGAATATTATTATTTGTAACTTTGTTTGAACATCTGAAAAATTAACACCAAAAGAGTACTTTTGTACCACCACATGATAAGAAAATTGGTCAGTGAAGACTTAAAAAATCAGGAGAAGTGTGATTGCTATTAGCTGGGGTTGCTTGAAGTCCCACATCGAAATTAAAGAATTGGGATGAGAGAGAAAATAGCTATAAAAGGAGCAGCACATTGAGTTAGAAAAATCAGCAGCAGTGAGGTGAGCCTATGTTCTGAGTCATATTTCTTGGACTTTGATTTCTTTTTCTTATTAGGAGAACCCAAAAACACGGGAAACAGCGGCCTGTTCAGCCAGTTTATGGTGGAACCAACCAAGTGATTGATTTTTTATCAGTTCATTTGTAAACAGTTAATATCTCATGAGCGGACTGGATTTTGGTCCGTTCATGGTTTTCCCCGTGGAAGCAGCCAGTGGGCTCCGGTTTTAATAACAGTGTCCTAGACCACTCTCCAAGAATTTGATGCACTCTCCTTAGTGCTTACTCTCTTGCTGCTTAGAGTTTGTTCATGTACTATGTTTGACTTGCAGCCCCTTTCATAGGTTGTTATTCTCCAAACTGGCTCAGTTGTGATTGCTGAAGCCATTTGTGTTCTAAATTGCACTATGAGCTTCACTCTTCCTAAAAGAGGTTTGGTTCAAAGAGCATCTGTCTTGAAGAGAGAAATCCACGACGCTTAAAAGCAAAATTAATTTCAAGGGGGAGATTTGGTACGCTCGTGTATGCTTTGAAGGTGCATAAGAAAAATTTATATACATGAATGGTTTGAGAATTGATGGTGTAAGCTCTTTGTTCCACCAAAAGGACCAAAACATTATGCCAAATGTTTTTATGCCATTATATTCTGAGCTAGCAATGTCGAGGGGGCGATTTGGAAGGGTAGTGGATGCTTTGTAGGTGTATAAGAAAAACTCATATACATGAATGGCTTGAGACTTGATGGTGTAAGCTCTTTGTTCCTCCACAAGGACAACAACATTACGCCAAATATTTTTATGGCTCGACAAAGGTTGTTCAAAATTAATGGTGTTGAGATGAATGTGAGTGAATTTATACCAGGTTGAAGTTAGAGGTTAGAATTTCTGTTACACAAAGAATGTCCTGTATCAAACTCTTGGGAGGATAAATTTCCTACATGCATTTATAATAGTCTAATACACCAATTGTAGAGAAGACAAATCCACCCCCCCACCCCCCTCTCTCAATTACATTCTCATTCTAATACCTCTTTTCAACCATATCTCTTGGTGTCCCTCAAAATTCTTTTTGTTGTTATATAGTAGTTGAAATAATCACAAAATTTATCTCAACGGCAATGATGACGTGTGGAGTGTTCCGACTGCTCCAATCAGCGGTTGCTACCTGCAAAATGAGGTCGGGGCTTTCTCCCTGTTGTACCTCCGGCATGAGAATCAGTAATCGATTTTTTAGAAAGCAGAGTGAATGTGGAAATTCAAATAGTTCGAGTTTCAAGCATAATACATTTCTCACCTCGGGGGTATTTATAAGCGTCTGGTGAAACGCCCAATTGTATGATTAATCGTGTCACGTGTCACGTAAGCCTTCTCACTTTCCCCACGTTCTATTGTGGTAACCCCCATTCGTCATGCGGTTGGTTATACCCACATTCTCTGTTGGGTGGTTT
>CAIGRN010009783.1:43539-57054 GCA_903798345.1 Fraxinus anomala | reverse complement strand
AGTGTATAAAATGAATTGTAAAATTGAAATAATAATGTAAAAAAAATGTAGAAGGATATTATAGAATGAATTAATGATATTGTCGATATTGATTTGTAAATTGAAGAAAGTAGAGTAGAGAATGAGAGATAATTAATATTTATCGTAAGTTTGGTGGAAAAAAATGTTGTAATGGGTAGGTATTTGTAGGAGAAGAAAATTAGAAAAATGAAAAAAAAATTTAAAAAAAGACAGGAAACGGTCACACTATTTTTTTTAAAATATTTTTTTATTATGTTGGGCTAGTCAAACGAGCCGTTCGACGAGCTGCTCGTCTTTTAGACAAGCCAAGTAAGCTCAGCTCTAGCTCGGGTTAGTCTAAAAGACGAGCTCGAGCCAGATCGGGCTCGTTTTCAGCCCACCTCTACACAGAAGAGACTGCAGGCTGAATTTTTTAGATTCTTCATCCCCCGCCAACCAACAATTATCTCAACCACCCAATTGACTGTAATTGATTTCCACTTTACTCTTCTCTTGTACCATTCTATCACAAGTCTTCATCTTTCCCTTCCATTTTCGCATGCGCTATTCGGATAGGGGCTGCAATTACGGTAGATTATGAGCTTCAATTTGAACAATCCGTGTGAACAGGCCATTGTTTTCTGAACGAGCTTCTACTGAAAGATACAAACCTGTCATCTGTCTCCAAGTTTCTTCCAGCTACAATTTTGTTTCTCGGTCGTCTTCAAGCATTTGTTTGGGTCTCTTTTTCTTGTTGGCCAAAATATAACCAAAAGTTGGAGACACTTGCGACCTCTATCTTCAAGCTCGAAGTCCTCCGACGATAATCGCAACTACAGGTTTGTAAGCTTCCACCTCCGGCCACAGTCTTGTTTCTGTGCATAAATCTCCACTTCTTCCGAACAATTTTATCCAACTCCAGTGGGAGCCCATATTGGTTAGCCTATTATGATTTAAATCGGTGTTATGCAGAAATTTTGTTTTCCATTTTTTTTCCCGGCTTCGTCGCAAGAAATGGGATAATAAGCCTATTATATAATTTATTTCATCGGAGCTATAACCCAAATTTGTTTGTACTAATAGTTACTGCGTTACGTAATCGGTATTTACTTTACACATCTCGTTTTGCTTTCACAGACCAACTCTAACTCTGCCCGATACGACGCAGTTGGAAATCGAAGATTTCTGTTTGAAGTCCATCCTCGCCGTCGACAATTCGTTGGGCCATTAACTACGATTTGCTCCTACTCATGGATCCGTATTACTCTCAAGTGAGTACGCTATAGATTTCGTATTAACCTTGTCGACCGTCATGTTTGTAAGTTCGAAGTCATTTTGCTTCCCCATTTTTCTCAAGTAGGCGGCAGGATGCGATCCATGTTTTTGTTCACGTTACTCTCCAACTTAGGTTGGTTATCAGCTTCATGTGGGCTTGTCCACACTCGTCGACGTCAACAGCTATGAATGCTCCCATAAACAATGCACGATAGAATCCGGTGGTACTGAAGGTGTTCATCGCCTCCTACGAAACAACCATTGCAGAGAGACATCGGCAGGGTCGGTGCTTCACCAAAAATGGGTGGGAGGCGATTATATTCTTGTTCAACACCACATTCGGGCTCAAATAGAGTAAGTAGTAGCTGCGAAACAAATGGGACTCCATGAGGTGGGACCACCAACGAGTAAGAGAGTTGCTTAATTGCACCGGGGTTGAGTTCAATTCAACAACTAGACACATTTGCGCTGACGAGGAATGGTGGTGTCGGAAAATGAAGATCGCTCTCTGCCTCTGTCACTTGCACTCTGCGTCTATTCAATTACGCGAATATTCGAATTTTTGTTTTCCATTTTCATGTATATACACTTCACAATCGGCTGGGATGTTAGTTGGACACAATATGTTCTATTCTTTCACCATTTTATTGCCAGACTAGGATCTATAATGTTTCAGTGGACATAATTAGCGAGGTCCACCATTGTTTATAAACTGTGAATGTGATTGCCTGTGTTGTTCCATCTGATTTTACACATCGTGCATGCTTAGGAGTTTCCACATATGTTTTGCAATTTGAATTTTTTTCAATGGACGCTATCTCTCTATGTAGGTATAAAACCCACATGTTGATGTTGTTTGCACATCATTTTTTTAGAGATAGTAGTAATTTATTCATTTCGTTGATTCCGCCAGACTTTGGAATTTGAAGAAAATTTCGCATTCCCAAATTATTTCATTTTCGGGAAACATATATTGCTTAATATTCGTGCTCGTAAAAAGGAAAAAAAATATGCATCCTCTTTTTTTGCGAACGCTTCAGCTATATCACTTTACTCTTGCAACGATAATAAATAGCACAATATGACACAGAGCAAATGTTGACACATACATGATTGGAAAAAAATGGTTCCAAGTAATACAAGCCCATATCGAATTAATGGGAGTTGAAAAGTCAAATCTATGGACAAAAACTGAACCACTAAGGCGTGCTGCGAAATTCATAATGCAAGGAACACTGTTACTTTGCCATAAATTTTCTACCAATGCTATCAGATGAAGTCAAATTTGTTTTGCCAATTATTCACCCAATACGTCTTCCCAAGTAGGTCATGTGAGGGTAGAATTGGAGAGTGAGTAGGTCATGTGAGAGTAGATTTGGAAATTTGATATTGTAAATTAAAAGCAAGAATCTTTTTGTTTCAGGCTGTAGTCTGTTTCTATGTTATAACCTGTTGGAATGGGCTATAAATTCACTGTGCAACGGTCCAATTTCTTCTAAAAATGACACCAAAATTTCCTCCAAACAGGCTCTATGTTTCTAAAATTATAAGAGTGTTAAGAGTGTTAAACTGTGGCTAAGTGTGTATAAAAAATTGTTATAGGTAGAATTGGAACCGACGGTTTAGGTTTGGATTTGGTTCTAATTTCAAGGACCTGAATGGTTCCATTTATGGAATATCCAAAATATAATGGATGATTTCGTGTATTGAAATACTAGACGACCCACCCCAACGCCGATGCCTAATGCCATTAAATGATAGATTTACTTAAATACTATGTTACATGATTCATTTAATCAAATCTATCAAGTGTGATCATATGTACAGATATTTCACCACTGACACTAGATAAAATTATTCTTACTGAAATAGAATTAAGGAGTAGTGTGTAAATAGTATGTGTCGTTATCCGTAGATAATCTTGCAAAATTTTACTTGTAAATATTGGGAAAATTATATCACTAGCTGTTGGTGCATTTTAATATTAAAAATTCATTCATTATATTTTCTTTTAATAGGTTTGTAGGTTTTGGGAGTTAGGAAAGTGAAGATGTTGGAGGTTTGGAAAAAGAAAGGTGAAAGGGTTCATGTGTTTATGGCACATCTTTATTTTAGGTGGCCTATTTTCACCTATAAATAGAACAATTCATTGGTCATTCATCACCACCACAACAATCATGATTCTTTTAGATTTTCTCTATAAATTCTCACTCATTTTCCTTGAGAGATTATTGAGCAAAGAACGGTGTTTCTTTTAGTAGAACTTTGAGCTCAACTACTTGTGCAGAATTTGTTTGAGTCATAAGACGAATAGTGAGTTGTTGCATCCTGGAGGGGACTGGTCATAGAGAAGTTTTGATGCACCTTGTTTTAGGCTTTACCAATCGTAAAGAGCTTGAATCTCCTTAAAAATAGAGAGATATCAGCGCCTCAGTCCGACCGATTTCATTATATTCATATTCATTTTGTAACTCCATTTTTTATTATTGAAATTTCACCAACAATTTTAAGGAGATTCTAGCAAATAGAGTTAGCATCTGAGAAGTCTGTTGACAATGTCAGAGATCTCAACAATCCCTTTCATTTTAAGGGAGCTCATTTTAAGCCATGGAAGAGCAAAGTCCTATTTTACCTCAATCTTCTAAAAGTCTCCTACATCCTCACTGAGAAGAATCCAACAAAGTCTCTACCAGCAATATGAACGAAGAGGAACTTGAAGCTCATTAAGGGAAGAAAATTTGGAAAGCTGTACAAAATAAATATGATACTAAGGAAGCTGGTGCAAAGAAATAGTGGCTAGTCGCTTCTTTCGCTATCAAATGGTGGATGGAAAATTTGTTGTAGATGTTAGATCTGAAGGCATAAAAATTGGGGACAACCTTGTTGTGGCTTCAATCATTGACAAACTACCGTCATTATGGAGAGAGTTCCAAAAGTCAATGCGTCATAAGCAGAAAGAGACGTCCCTAGAGACCTTGATCACTCACATCCGCGTAGAGAAGAAAGATAAAGACGAAGATGCACTATGACACAAGAAAGCAATAGACATTCTAGCACGAAGGCAAATTTAATTGCCGCAAATAATCACTTGCCCAATAATTAGACTAATGTAATCGAAAAGCCACTTGTGACAATGATTACAGACACTAACATGGTACTGAAGGATGGTGGGCAGATTCTGGTGCCAATAGGCGTGTCTGCTATGATAAAGATTGATTCAAAAATTATACTCCCTTCGAGAAAGAGAAAACCATCATGCTTGGTGATTCAAGAAAAATCAAGATTGTTGGGAGTGGTGAGGTTGAATTGAGATTCACATTCCTGCCTGTGCTAACTTTGAAAGATGTTATACATGCACCGTTAATGAGGAAGAATTTGATGTCAAGTTTTCTTCTTAATAAGGGTGGCTTTAGACAAACTATAGAATCTAATCAATGTGCGATAATTGAAAATGGTTTATTTATGGGTAAGGGTTATGCTTGTGATGGAATGTTCAAATTGAATCTCGAGAGTAATAAAAAAAATCTACTTTTGTTTACATGCTTTCTTCTATGAATTTTTGGCATGCTCGTTTATGTGATATAAACAGTTGATATGAAAGAATCACGAGTACTTTAGGATTATTCCCAAAACTGAAAAATGATTTCAAAAAATGTGAAATTTGCAATCAAGCAAAAATTACAAATATGCCTCGTATAAGCATTGAAAGAAATACCGAATCGTTATAATTAATTTATACTGATATTTGTGAATTTAAAGGAATTTTAACTTGTGGAGGAAACATATATTTTATCAATTTTATTGTTGATTTTTCGAAATAAACTTATATTTATTTATTGAAAAATAAAGTAATGCTTTTGATAAATTCAGAATTTTCTTCCAAAAAGTTGAAAATCAATTTGGGAGAAAAATCAAAAGACTTAGAAATAATAGAGGCCGAGAGTATGATTCTATTACTTTTAATTCTCTTGTTCAGTCTTTGGAATAATTCATTCGACTACTTCACTATACTCACCTGCATCTAACGGTGTAGCTGAAAGAAAAAATAAAACTTTGATTGATTTAACAAATGTCATTCTTATTGAGTCGGTGCTTCTTCAAATCTTTGGGGTGAAGCAATTTTAACTACATGTTATGTGTTGAATAGGGTGCTCCACAAGAAAAAAAAATTCATACCTTTGAGCTATGGAAAATGTATAAGCTGAACTTGGGATTTTTATAAGTTTGGGGTTGTTTAGCTTTTGTAAGGCTAACAGATCCTAAAATACCAAAATTGGATATTAGAACTACCACTTGTGTTTTCTTGGATATGCAGTAAATAATGCAGCCGACAAATTTTTAGATATTGAAAATAATATTATTTTTGAGTCAGGTGATGCTATTTTTCTCGAAGATAAATTTTCTTTCAAAACCAAAAATAATGGGGGTGAAGAATTAAGACAAAATATTTTATTACAACCAACTTCTTCTATTCCTTTTTCAAACCAAGAAAATTTCCAGATTGAACCTAAAAGGAGTAAAAGAGTTAGAGTTGAAAAATATTTTTGGCCTTGACAACTATATTTTCAATACTGAGGAGACTCCACTTTCTTTACAAGAATCTTTTACTTCACCTGATACTGTATTTTGAAAAGATGTTGTAAATGATGAGATGAATTCTCTAATCTCTAACAACACTTCGAAATTTGTAGAATTACCACCAGGTTGTACAACTATTGATTGTAAATGGGTCCTTGGAAAGAAATATAAATTAGATGGTACAGTCGATAAATTCAAAGCTAGACTTATTGCAAAAAGATTTAAACAAAAAGCTAACCTTGATTTTTTCGATACTTTTTCTCCGATAAATAGAGTCACATAGATTATTGATTGCAGTGGCTACAATTTATAATCTTGGAATTCATCAGATGAATGTAAAAACTGCATTTTTGAATGGAGATCTAGATGGTGAAATTTATATGGTTCAACCCGAAAGCTTTGTAGAGCCTGGACAAGAAAGCAAAGTGTGTAAGCTAAATAAATCCCTATATGGCTTAAATCGGGCACCGAAGCAGTGGCATGAAAAGTTGGATTCCTGCATGATTAAAAATGGTTTTAAAATCAACGAGTGTGATAAGTGCATACATTACAGATCTTCTGAAAATTCACATGTCATTGTTAGTTTCTATGTGGATGATTTGTTATATTTGATTTAAATTTGCATGTTATAAATGAGACAAAAAGCATGCTTTATAACCATTTTGATATGAAAGATTTTGGTGAGGATAAATTCTTTTTGGGTAGGAAACTTACAAAAACATGTATGGCATTTTTCTTAATCAATCGCATTATTTTGACAGAATATTGAAAAAAATATAATTATTATGATTGTAAGAATGTCACTACTCCTTTTGATTCTAGTGTTCACTTATTTCTTGTGAATAATGAAAATTATGTGATCAATCAAAAGGAATATGTTAGCATAATTGGATATGCAACTAATTGTACTAGACCCGATATTGTATATGCAGTAGGAATACTTAACAGATTTACTAGCAAGCCATGAAGAAATTATTGGCATGCCATAGAACGTTTAATGAAATATATATCTAGTACCATAAATTATGGCTTGTTTTATAAAAAAGTATCTTGATGTACTTGAAGGATTCAATAATGCCGATTGGAATACTTTGTCAGGAGATTCTCTCTCTACCAATGGTTATATTTTACAATGGGTGGTGATGTTATGTGTTGGAAATCTAAGAAACAAGCCATTATTGCTAACTTAACTATGGAAGCTGAGCTTATAGCTTTAGCATCTACAAGTGAGAAAGCAAATTGGTTAAGGGATTTATTATGTGAAATCCCTTTGTGGAAAAAGCCAGTTTCATATATGTTAATTCATTGTGATAGCACTGCAGCAACTGGTAGAATACAAAATCGTTATTATAACGGTAAATCAAGATATATCAGGAGAAACCACGGTACTGTGAGATTTTATCTAAGTAATGGCATCATAAATGTTGATTACATAAAATCTTATAATAATCTAGCAGATCCATTAGCAAATGCCTTGTCAAGAGAAAGGTTATGGAGCACATCGAGGGGCATGGCATTGAAGCCCATATAAACACTGGGTTCAATGGGAAAAATGAATCATATGGTGGTTGCAAGAATTGCACTATTTATTTATTTATCTTATTATTATCATCCCTATGGTGAGTACATTTATCCTGCGATGCTTTTGGAGGTTGAGTTCTCTTGAAAAAACACTCTTAATGAGATCTATAGCTCTTATGAGTGGGATACAAATACTATAAGAGCATTTTTGATAGATTTCACCTATGTAAGTGTGGAGGTAGGGCCACTTCCTATAAGAATTGAGCTTATTCTCAAAGACACTCATGAAACTAGGATTAGCACAAGGATGTAACGTGCTGGCTATTAAAACTCATATCAATACTTGGATTGTTATGCGTGGACAGTAATTCTTTATTTCCCTTAAGTAGTAATAGTTTAATGCTGAGCACACTATTGTCTCTAGAGTGAAGGTTTATGTTTCACTAACTGAAGGTTCAATGCAGAGCACACTTTCATGATGCATAATAGTCCCTCTTTGCCTAGTAATCTCTCTGTTTGTTTTATATTAAAATGAGTGGGGAAATATTGGTACATTTTAATATTAAAAATTCATCAATTATATTTTCTGTTAATATGTTTGTAGGTTTTGGGAGTTAAGAAAGTGAAGAGGTTGGAGGTTTGGAAAATGAAAGGTGGAAGGGTTCATATATTTATGACACCTCTTTATTTTGGGTTGCCTATTTTTACCTATAAATAGGACAATTCCTTGATCATTCATCACCACCACAATAATCATGATTCTTTTAGATTTTCTCCTTGCATTCTTGCTCTTTTTCTTCGAGAGATTATTGAGCAAAGGAGGGTGTTTCTTTTAATGGAGCTTTGAGCTCAACTATTTGTACAGAGTTTATTCAAGTCATACGACGAATAGTCGGGCTGTTATATCCTGTAGGGAATAAGTTATATAGAAGTTTTGTTGTACCGTGTTTTAGGCTTTGCCAATCGCAGAGGGCTTGAATCTCCTTAAACATCGCGAGATATCCGCGCCTCAGTCCGTCCGATTTCGTTATCTTCCTATTCATTTTGTAACTCCTTTTTTATTATTGAAATTTCACAAACACTAGTACCCAACTTACTGTTTTAGTACTAAGTCAGTTTTCAATTATCTGGACAAGTTGGGGGTTAAAAATCTCAATGACCACGGCACTTTCAATCGCTGAACTTCGTAATCTTCGATTTCATAATTTCCCGAATCCCCCTACTGATTTGTACCAAGATTTGTATATATATATATATATATATATATATATATATATAGATGAAAGTGGGTACATATGAAAGTGTACATATATATGTGTTGGCCTCCAATATCCAATCAGTCAGGTACTTAATAGCGTCCTTGTCAGTTGTCACCTCTCCCTAAGCGTTACGTGCTAACTACACTACGGGCTATGCTACTTGTTCGGTGTGCAAATAACATTTCCCGCTACATAATTATAGGTCGTTAACATGCAAAGGTTGTCATCGAAAGAGATAACTCAACACCAATTTGAACTCCGATGATCAAATTATCTTATTATAAGGGTTCAAATTTTTAAAGATTGTCATTCTTACTCAGTGTATATCCATTGATCATAACACCAATATGATATATCCAACTATGCTTAATCAATCATCAGTGACATCACTGGTGGACCCGGGGGTCATGGGGGGCAAGTGCCCCCAACTTTTTGAGAATTTTTTTTTAAGAAATCGTGTTTGGTATCGATTGAAATTTTAATTTAAATTAAAATTAACAATTAATTTTAATAGCATATTTCATGGAATTCATAACTGCTTTAACTTTTATCAAAATTTACTAAAAATTGATTTTAATCTCTACCAAACAGGGACTAAATATAACCCTTGGTTGCTGTAGTAGGTCATAATTTGAGTTCTGTCGTTTAGGTTGGTTTCTAGACTCTTCTTATCCTCTCTCCGGGTTATACTTTCGAATCATTTGGTTGGAAGTCGATTTCTTCTAATTTCTTTGTGAAATCTAAACACTGAGCGGGCGTGTGTTTGTAGAGAGACAGTGTGATTCCTTGTGGCTTCCTTCAATTAATAATAAAATGCTTCAAGATTTAGGAGGGTTTGTATGGCCAAACATGCGGATAAAATTTGAGTATGAGCTCTTCTTTTTTGATATTCACTTCAATTTGATGTCTATGGAAGTGTATTTCTAAATTAAACGAAGAAAACCTATTTTCTAATAACACTTTGTTATTATTTTGAGTATACCCTAAATCTTGGTTCGATAGTTCGTATAACACACATGATATAAATAATAATAATTATATCGAATAGTCCAAACAGATATCAAAAATATATAAAAATATGTTAAACGTGAATTTTAAAAAAAGATGTCTAACTCGCATTTAAAAAAAAAAAAATCAATATTTCATTAACATTTATTATTTTTGCGATACAAATTTCTCAATGTAATTTTCACAATTTTATTAGGGAATTTTATATGGAATATGACATCAAAAATTTTCGAAATTTTACTTCCAAAAAAATTATATTTCATGTAATTTTACATGAAATATAATTTTTTTAGATGTAAATTTTCGATTGTAAAATTTCTCCCAACTTCTTTGTAAATTCGATTGTGCCCCCTAACTTTAAAGTTCTGCGTCCGCCCTTAAGTGATATCAATTTTATGCACGTCCATGGTGATAACTGCAACTCTAGCTTTCTTCTCGAACAAGAAACGGAATGCTAAAGAGTCGAGGTAGATCCAAAATGCGGACTCCCCAACCCCAATGGCATCTCCAGGATCCCAGTCGTGGACTTACGATGCTGATAAAGAGTTAGAAGGCCTTCAACATTACTCTTTCTCCCGAGTTAGTACACCACAGGTGAAAGGCCTAGCCTTAAAAGTTCGTACTACTTCTATAATCAGCGTAAATATAAAAAGAAGCTAAAGTCTTATCTATACAGTTTACCAAACAAGTTCCACGAGCCTGTCACGTTACACAGAAATACTAACGGAGCGTAAAGAGTCAAATGTTGGAGTTCTAGTTACTGGATATGTTCGGCTGGCTTCATGAACACCTGCATTATGAATCCTTCAGAACGAGACGACGCTCTTTCTTCACTTGCCTTGCAGATATTTAAGAAACTAGGCAATGAATCAAGTATCAATTGTGGAAAATTCTGAAGTTCGATAGCAGTATCATGTTATAGCATCAAGAAAATTATGTACTCTGCATATACTCCCTCTATATTGGGTGAATTAATACCTTACCCACCGTATTTTCTAAGTTTACATTTTACATACTATTCTTTATTGTATGGTAACGAATGACACATTTTGCTATATTAAAATACTCTCATTTAAGAATAGCAAATCACACTCTAAATTTTAAGTCGTAGAATAATAGTTGATACATACCAAGAATTATTTAATGTAATGAAAGTAACATTTTAGTTATATTTTTCAATTACATTATTAACTTGTTAAAGTTAATTTTTTACTTATTTATTTAAGTTCAGTGAAAAAGAATTTAATAAAAAAACATTTTATTAATATCAAGGCTTCTAGTATTTAAATTTTGAGAATGATAAAATAATTAAAGAAATAGTATGTAAATTGTTACCAGCTTAAAAAAATGAAATTTTGTAACGTAAATTTAATTGGATGGGATGGGATGGGATGAGATTTGTTATTTACAAATTTGGATGTTTTTGTCAATTTAACTATTTACGACGTAATTCTTTCAATTTTATTGAGCAAATAGTGTGTTTAAAATATAATATGTGAAATGTAAATATTCTAAACATAGTATGTACAGCGTAAATAGACCCTATCTGCTGTGGTATTTTGTAAATTTTCATATTTTTTAAAAGCATTAAAAATGTCTTTTTAAGTCAATTTTTTTATATCAACATATATATGGGAATATATGGGTGGGAATGGACCGAGTAAAGCAGGGTAGGCCCTCAAACGCCGAAGCTCGGCTCGACCCTAGGGACAAGCCCAGCTCAGCTCGTGTCCAAATCCTAGGGTCGACCATTGGCTCGTGGGCTCATGGGGCAAGATGAGACGGCTCGTTTTTTAAAAATAAATAAATCAACAAGATAAACTAAAAAACAAGCAATTTTGTTTTTAGAAAAAAATAATAAAATAAGCCCAAAAAATGTTGAACCCGCTCGGCTTATCGATGAAAAAGTGACTTTGGCTCGGCAATGGACCAAGCCTGAACGAGCTGAGCCCACAAGCCAATGAGCGGCTCGAACCATTTGAACATTCATATTCACAATGACAATTTGATCACGGCCATTTAAACCCGGTCCTTGCATTAAGCACAATGGCATTTCCTTTAATCTATAAGAAAAATATAGAGGCAACATGCATCCGCCTCGAGGGCTCAACTAGACTATCACTCCCACAAAGTCACAATGGCATTTCCTTTAATCAATACGACAGTTTATCAAGCTGCAATGTATAATATCTGTAAATGTTCTTAATGTACAACTAATAGATTGAATGATTACTCTCAAAATTAACTTAAATAATGAGTAATCATAAATGAAGAGAATGTAAAATCGGCTTTTTACCGAAGTGCCTAGAAGTCTGCATGTGCTAAGATGAATCAACAGCAGGTGCTTCTTTCTTTTTAATTTTATTAAAGAACAATGTAAAATAATACAAACGTGCAACAATGTAAAATAATACAAACGTGCCATTCTTACCATGGTGCTAGTAAGATTTGGCAAAAATTGCTACTTCATCTGCTGGATTGCCAGTCATCAAGCATTTTTTCATCCCCTGTGGCTGTTCAAAAGGGAAACACCTAATGGTTGCTCCAGTTTCTTCTTTGACCTTCAGTTCTTCATTGTCACTGTAAAGGTGAATCAGGCAAGTGTCAGATTTACGAGAACTTGGCAAAAAGTTCTAAAAGGAAAAAAAATATCAGTAAAAAGTAAAAACGGCTAACCTAGCAGACCAAGGTCCCCTTGCCCATTTGCCTTGAGCTATTGCCTCTTTAAGCTCGGCATAAGAACACACATCCATAATGTTACTAGAGAATAACACTTTCGAGTCAGAATACATAAATGACTACATGTTACTCATATTCTATCCTAAACATATTCAAACGCAGTACATGAAGCATTTTGCATGTGACCAGCCTCCTCCTTCCCCTGCAAGGATGCCAGGGCAAAACTCCAGGGGTTGGGAGGGGATGGGAGGGGAAGGATAGGAAACCACAAGCAATAACACTTTAAAAAGAAAAAAAGAAAAAAATGAAAAGGAAGAACAATGCTAATAATGAAAATGGAATTACAAAAGAACTACTTGGCACTTTGAGTAGTCATTTCTAAAATATTGAAGAGCTTGGTGCATCTTTCAAAATAGAGTTGAGTTCACATACAACAAAAGAGTAATAAATTCCGCTTCAGAATTATTTACCACTCCTGTGCATATTTACATTATTATCACTCAAAATATACGACTATGTTCACCAACTACAAGGTTGTCCTAGTTTTAAATATATTATAGAATTTTATACGAATTTTATCATATTCTAAAAATCAAAATTTATTAAAGGATATTCAGTGAGCAGCAACATATCTAATATTTTCGTTAACTAAAACATACCAGCTTCAGAGCGAATTTACCTATCTCGAAATGACATGGCCGTTCCCAGAAGTGAGGACTGGATCTCATCCAACTTATCTTTAACATAAGGTACCAAAGATGACGATTCCATGGATATACCAAAAACCTTCCCTTGTTTCCCAGGAATATCTCTTCTAGATACGACGACACTGCCGCTTGAAACGTCACGAGGTCCAATTTCAATCCTTAGAGGAACACCCTACAAGAAAGCATATCAATGTTAAATATGAAACTTTTAAGGATTATAATGTGATAGCTGCAGAGTAACAGTGGTATATCTATTGCTGTTACGAACACTAGTGACAGTAACTGTTCTCACTGTTTTCACATCGTGCATACAAGCAAAATGCTTACGAGCGGATTTCATACAAGCACCTCAAATATTTTACAAAAGATCGGCAAACCATTGCATGTAATCAGACCCAACGTCTAATGCAAAACTAAAAGGTTAAATCCCTAATTTAGGGATCCTTTTTTTCCGTGGAGGAGGGAGGAGGGGGGGGGGGGGGGGGGGG
>CAIGRN010009783.1:3667-43481 GCA_903798345.1 Fraxinus anomala | reverse complement strand
GGGGGGGGGGGGGGGGGGGGGGGGGGGGGGGGGGGGGGGGGGGGTATGCCTTGGCACAGAGAAAGTGGTATAGTATGAACTGGATGGGAAGATAAGTACCTTCATTTCCCAAAAGTTGAATTTCCATCCAGGTGTTCTCTGCTCAGAATCATCAATCTTAACCTTGATCCCTGCAGCTTGCAGAATTTCTTTCACAGATGAGGCAGCGTTAAGTACTCCTGTCCTCTCATCAGCCTTCTTCCATATTGGAACAATAATGACCTGGAAGCACTCTGTAGTTAGAATTCATTAAGTTTCTATCAGTAGCTATTTGAAATTCCATATAGGGCTAGCCACATACTCAAGGCACAGATGAAGACATGAAAGAGGTATTTTGATATAATCAAGTTTTAAATTTGAAGAGTTTCCTTCCACAAAACATAATGCTTCTTGAAGACAAAATCAGACTCCCCCAGAAATTGCATGCATACATCTGATCCATATGTTTTCACGAATTTTGGCAAAATGTGTTTCCCACTGTTTAAGCGCATTTTTAGTAGGTGATTATATTCAACTCAATAAATTGATAGAAATGAGTGATGACTAAAAAAAACTACTAAATAAGCATTAAATTGCGTGTTCACAATCATGAAATGTGGCAAAAATGTTGCCATTCCATATAAACCAAAGGTTCAACACCATGTAATTTTTACATCCAGCACTTCATTAGCAGCAAAAATGTTTCTTAACATTTTTATATGATGGAGGGAAAATAAGGCAAAGCATTAAATGATACAGATAACAATGAAGAAAGTAGTTGTACAACAGTAGTAACATCAAAAAATTTCAGCAGGAGCAATCAGTGAAAGCTTCAAATACCTGCACTGGTGCCAGCTTCGGGGGAAGCATTAGGCCAGTATCATCCCTTTATTGCCCATGATGTCTGCCATACATGTTCCCTTTGTCCATTTTCATCAGTGAACTGTACAGTCATGCAGCTATTATATTTGACTAATAATCAACACATTACATATGTAAAATCAAGAAAACATAAGTCATGATAAATCAGTAAGAAAGAACAGATAGATCGTATTAGATGATAGAAGGTTCCATGGATCAAAACGACGAAAGCTTAGAATTTTTGTTAACCTCATCTATGAGTTTAGAGCTTTGTTTTCCCAGGATAAGAAGTCGTGTTATGGTTGAGAGATTATTAAGTTTTGACACCTAGTGTGATGGTTGCAGCTGCTATCAATATGCATAATCATTTGCAAATGATTGTCAGAATTCAGGACTGCAAGGATCAAATATAACCCATCCCTTGAGTCTTGACAACTACAAGTAAAAGCTTGAAACCAAGTAAGGTAAAAAAACAAGCATATCATATTCTCATCCTCATTCAATTCTTTCGAATTCCTTGGATCCTTTCCCGCGTTCGAGAATCCCCTCCCTTCTTCCACTCTATCCCGAAGAGTAGCTAGGACCATTTAGTCACGTTTTCATGTTCCAATTGAACACTTTCCATTTTTGATTATTTTCAAGAAAAAGGTTCAACATATGAAGCAGGAAGTTACTAGAGGGAGGCATCTTTTAAGTCTGAAGTTAACGACATACTAGTAAATGTAACTGATTAACATACAAACAAGTAAGAAAAGCATGCAAATAGGTTAAGGTAATTCACTGGATTTGTTAACAGGGTCTGTCATCAACCTGGGTTCCAAATGCACGGGAAAAATTCTGCCCAAGGTTGTGGCTTGTTCCAGCCTGCAAAGCCTTCCGATCACCCATCATTGCTTCAATTGTATAGGTCTTGGAAGCACCTGCGAACGTCTCTACCTTTGACTTACGACCTGCAATAACAGGTATTGCAGCTTGCTCATAAGCAAATTTTGTATACACATCAATCATCTGTAATGCCTGCAGTTCAGCAGCATGAATTGGTCAAATTCATATACAATACCTTAAGAACTTTTAGGAGCATCCTATAAGTAAAAGAACAAGCAAACCTCCATTTCTGCTTCCTCTGGAGTAGCATGAGCTGTGTGACCCTCCTGCCAAAGAAATTCAAGAGTTCTCACAAATGGTTTTGTACGCATTTCCCATCTTGTAACATTTGCCCACTGAAACATATTGACAAACACAAACATCAGCAAGGAATATTTCTCCACTGGAGCAAATGAGAAATGATGTGATGAAGAGACACCTGGTTGATCATAAGCGGGAGATCACGGTAACTATGAATCCATTGAGTAAACATGTGATTCACGATTGTTTCACTTGTAGGCCTAACCTGCCAAAACCTCAAAAAGTGCAACAATCAAAATGGAAGCTCAGGTTATATTCCAGAATTTGACCCGCATACAATGAGAAAAATGACGGTAAAAAATATATAGGGAAAGCTGATAAGTATATTTACCACAAGCTTTTCTTCAAGCTCCTTCCCCCCTCCAATTGTCACAAGCGCTAATTCTGGACTAAAGCCCTCAACATGGCTAGCTTCTTTCTCGATAAATGAATATGGTATAAACTGCAAGCATAAGCAGGTTATAATTATTAGTTCAGTTCCAATCCACAAAACTTTGTCATTAGGATTACTTCATAGAAGCAGTTTCATACATTTAAGTGTTCATTGTCCTATCTAAGCACGTTTTTAAGTGTCTTATAATAAACTTCGTATAGAGTGCACTCTGGAAATAGAGAAGATATCAACCTTGTTGGGATAATCAATTTTGAAGTTCTCAAAAGTTCATTCAATGAGAATGCATAAAACTGAAGCTCTTAACTAAAAAAGATCACCCCAATAAAATAAAGGGAAGGTAAAATTAGCAGCAGGAAAACCTTCTCTGTAAAATCAAATGCCTACATTAGCTTCAAACTATGTAGCTACTCAATCAATTTATTTCAGTTATATTCAGAAAAATAATTTCAAAAAATTGTTGACTCATTATACAGTACTTTCATCACTCTCCCCTAATCATCTTAATTTGATTTCTCCACACACCAATTACAACACTTAAATATGAACTGATGAAAATCAAACGGAAATATTCCTGTAGAAATGATGTATCTCTCACCTGTGGGAAATACATATTACTATGACCAGTTTCTTTGAACTTCGCATTCAAATAGTCCTGCGCCATCAACCAATCAATAAAACGATAGAAAATCGCATAACCATCAATCTCGAAAATAATGAGAATCAATTTTAAAATCAAAACAGAAAATTCTAACAACCTGAATAGCTTCCCAAATTGCATAACCATAGGGGCGAATAACCATGGTGCCACGAACCGGACCGTAATCAGCGAGCTCGGCATTCGCAATGATGTCTAAGTACCAAGAATTGAAGTCCTGCGAGCGAGGCGTAATTACTCTATCTTTGTCTTGCTGGAGTTTGAGCTTTGGAGGACCTTCTAGTCCGGAAGTAGACGATAGTTCTTTCTCGGTGGTGCTGCTTTGCGCAGAACAATTGGCCGTATAAAGCCGGCGTAAAGGGAGGTGAAGGTGTCGACGGTGAAGCGCGGCGGCTGAAGAGGGGGAGGTGAAGAGGGAAGTTAGTGATGGGAGTCTCAGAGCACCCATTTGGTAGTGGTGGTGCGTGAGATAGTGTGGAATTTTGGATTGGAAATTGGAGATGAGGTTTTAGAAAGGGATAGGCGTTTGTTGATGAAATGCGACTCTTGGAAGAGAGTGAAAATCCCATTTTACAGTAAGGACCCTTTTCATAGGATTTTTGAAGAGTGAAAAGTTATTTTTAAATATGTTCGATAATTTTATTAAAGTTCATTTTTGAACACAATTATTTTGAGGAAGCTAAGCTAATTTCATTGTAAAGCTCATCTGTAAAAAGTAGGGCTGGGCGGGGGTCGATTCGATTCGATTTTTTTCGGTTCCAGAAATTAATTTTCGGGTATTTAGTAAATAGAATCGCGGTTCCAAATAAAATTCTGGAATCGTTGGGATTCATTTCGGTTCTGTTCTGTTCGATTTCGTACTATAATTAAATTTTTTAACATTGAGAATAACACTACATAAATACACTTGAAAGTAGACACTAATACAAATAACAAAAAGTAGATACAAATATCAAGCTTAACGTAATGTAATTTAATAACATATAAATAACTGCTCGTCCAATATAAATATCAAAAAGTAAATATTACTAGTAAAAATTCGATTCTTATTCGATTTTTCGATTCTTAGTCAGAAATCGAAAATCGAACCAAACACGTCGATTCTCGATTCAGATACCCGTTCGGGTTTTTAATTTTAGAATAATCACTCGATTCGGTTCGGTTTGATCTTTTTGCCCAGCCCTAGTAAAAAGTAAACAAAAATAAAAATATTGTCCAACAATTCCTAACTAATTTGTTCGTAATTTTGATATACTATTTTAAACTCATGTAAAAATGTTATTATAAATGTTGTTGGAGTATGATGAGAAATGGAAAAGCCACTTGGATAAACTAGCTCAGCAGCTCCAGCTGAAACCATGTCAGTAAAAGCCATGTCAGCAGCAAAAGGAATATACTATGGATATCGGTTGAAGAAGAGTGTAGAAGAAATTTCTGTTAGGCCACATGTTTAGCATTCATTCAGTTTTTTTTTTTTTTTTTATTATTCTGTTATGTGCGTATATAAATATAGTATTTGTAAAGCATTTCAAATACATAAAAATAATCATTTTCTCTTCTCCAATTCTCGTGCTGTGATTCTTGTTCTCTCTTATTTATATCTTCATTTTGTAATATGGTATCAGAGCTTTGAAAATGGCTGAAGAACAAAGCACAGATATCCAGTCTGCCACACATGCAGACCCCAATCCAAATACCCAATTTGATGTTCATCAAAATCTCAATCCAAATCCTCAACAACACCGAACACATACTCTATACCAGATCCTAATGACCCAGCTCATTCCCACAGTCATACTATATTGGTCGTAGTGATAGCTGTGGAACGATATTGGTCACTCATGTACTAGACAACACCAACTACTACGTATGGGCAAGATCCATGAAGATGGCCCTTAGAAACAAAAACAAGCTTGGGTTCATTGAGGGAGTCTAATCGAGCCAAACCCTAGTAGCTTTCTGATAGAACACTGGCTTCGTTGTAATGACCTTGTAATTGCCTGGCTGCAAAACACCATGTCTATGAAAGTAAAATCTAGCACTCCTTATGCAGAAACTGCCAGAGAGCTATGGCAGGATCTAGAACACCGATTGGCTCAGCAAAATGCCCCGTGAGTTTATGAAGTAAAACAGGCCATCAGTATCTTAATGCAAAACCAAGATGCTGTGAGTATTTATTTTTCGAAATATAAAACTCTCCTTGACGAATTAATGAACTATGAATCCATACCTAATTGCACTTATGGAGGACTTCGAACTGTTGTTGATAATCAACAAAGGGATTGGGTCATGCAATTTCTTATGGGACTTAACGAATCTTACAATGATATCAAAGCTCAAATCCTCCTGATCAAGCCTTTGCCTGGCCTTAATGAAGTATATTCTACTATACAACAAGAAGAAAAGATAAGGCTGATTTCAATAGACTTTCCAACTAGTGATTCCATGGCAATGATGGCTCGAGGATTTCGAAATGGAACTTAGCATACAACTAATTGAAATACGAAGTATTTTTGCACTCGTTGTAAAATTGCAGGCCACTCACTGGAAAGATACCTTAAAGTTAATCCTAACATACCATTGTGTTCCCACTGTAACTTCCCTGGTCATAGCATAGATAAATGCTTCAAGATCCATGGATACCCCCAAGGGCACAAACTCCACAACAAGGGTAAACCCCCATTCATTCTACAAATCAGTTTACTAGGGGTGCTCATTCTCCCATTACACAAGAGTAATACACTCAGCTCATAGCACTTCTCAGCAAACAGAGTACTTCACCATCAGCTCATTTGGCGAACCAAGTTTGTTCTGTCATTACTCATTGCACTACTGAGGACCAAATGCCTAATGTTTTTGGTACATCTCTATGTCTCTCTGTGTTTGCATCAAAACCCAAGATAACAGCCATTGCACCTTGGATTTAAGACACATGTGCCACATATCATATGATTTGTGACATCTCTTTGTTCACTAACATTGTGGCACAGGTTTCCCACTCAGTCACACTCCCTAGCGGGAATGGTACTGATGTCACCCATATAGGCACAGTGCAAATTTCAGAAAAGCTAATCCTGCATGATGTACTATGTGTCCCATCTTTCTCCTTTAACTTAATTTCAACTGGAAAACTGGCAACTAATTCAAATTGCTGTCTCATTTTTCTATCTCAATCTTGTTTTATACAGGACATTTTGACCTTAAAAATGACCGGAATGGGTAAAGTAAAGCATGGTCTGTATCACATGCAGCATAAAGAAATTTCACCATTAGCATTCTTTGATATTTTAAGCAACACCAAGATCACCTCAGCTGCTGTCACACACACTGAAGAATTCGATCTCTAGCACTACAGATTAGGACATCCTTCACTCAACATCTTTAAGTCCTTAAACGACAATCAGATCCCTACAAATAACACCAAACCTTGTATGATCTGTCCTTTAGCCAAAATGCACAGACTCCCATTTCCTGTTAGTCAACATCAGTCAGCAAAATTTGTGATCTTTGGGGACCATGTAATGAAGTAGCATACGATGGCTCGAAATATTTTTTAACTATAGTGGAAGATTACAGTAAGTGAACTTGGATCTACACCTTGAAATACAAATCTGATGTTGGTGTTACTTTGCAAAGGTTTTGCAAAATGATTGAAAACCAATTTGAAGCGAAAATCAAGATAATTAGAAGTGACAATGGAGGGAAATTTAACATGAAAGATTTTTATCTTGAAAAAGGAATTGTGCATCAAAAATCATGTGTTGAAACTCCACAACAAAACTCTATTGTGGAGAGGAAGTACCAAGACATTCTCAACATGGTAAGGGTCTTAAGGTTTCAAAGTGGAATTCCCATGAAGTATTGGAATGATTGTGTACTCACTGCCGTGAACCTCATAAACAGGACTCCCTCACCCTTCCTAAATCACAAAATACCTTTTAAGACTCTCCTCAACAGCAAGCCAAACTATTCCCACCTTAAAGTTTTTGAATGCTTAGCATTTTCCATTACCCTTACTCACAATAGACACAAATTTGATCCAAGAACAAAACGATGTATTTTCTTGGGATATCCATTTTGAATGAAAGGTTATAAGCTGCTAAATCTAGAAACAAATAGGATCTTTGTTTCAAGAAATGTTACATTTTATGAAAATGTTTTCCCTTACAAAACTACATATCAGTAAAAAACCAATACATTACTAGATCCCTCAAACTTGCCCTTTGTCCAAATACCAGCCATAAACCATTATCATATGATTGAACCTCAAAATTTGGAACCTCTGCTAACCTCCAACAGAAACAATCAACCATCGAATGATCAGAGTCTACCACCAAACATCAACACATCACCAACAAGGAATCCAAGTTTCATAAGCTCCTCAAATAACTAAAGTTCAAAAAATCCTTTAAATGAACCTGAAAATACCACCTCACCATCCAAAAATACAAGTCCTCATCTACCTAGGAGATCCACAAGAACAAAAAAAATTTCTGCATATTTGCAGAATTTTATATGCCAGCAGGCCTGCTGATCTACCCCATTCCAAGAGTTTAAAGGGCAGAAGGTTCATCCAGCTCCAGGTAATCATTTCCCACTTGAAGCAACTTTTTCCTATCATAAGTTATAACAAGCACACAAAGTCTTTACCACATCTATCACTTCTCACATAGAGCCAAACAGTTACAGTGAGGCATTAAAGTTCCCAGAATGGTGCAAGGCAATGGAGAATGAGATTGATGCACTAGAGCAAAATAACACATGGATCATCACAGATTTACCAAAAGGGAAATCAACCATAGGGTGCAAATGGGTCTTCAAAATCAAATACAATTCAAATGGATATGTGGAAAGACACAAGGCACGACTGGTCGCCAAAGGATACACACAACTGGAAAGAGAAGACTACCATGAGACCTTTTCCCCAATTGCAAAGATGGTTACGGTCAGAACTTTATTGGCCATGGCAGTTATCAAAGGATGATTCCTATGCCAATTTGATGTAAACAGCGCCTTCTTGCATGGAAACCTCAATGAAGAGGTGTATATGGAAGTGCCACCAAGCTACTTAAAGGCTTCTGAACCCAGGGTCTGCAAATTGGGTAAAAGTCTATATGGCCTAAAACAAGACTCATGACAATGGTACTCAAAATTGTCAACCTTTATCACAGGACTTGGATTTGTTCAGTCAAAAGCAGACTATAACTTATTCACCAAGTCTCAAGGGAACTTATTCACTGCTATTTTAGTGTATGTGGATGACATCATTGTGGCCAGCAATGATATACAATCAGTCAACTCCATAAAATTGTTGTTGGATGAAAACTTCAAAATCAAAGATCTGGGAACCTTGAAGTATTTTCATGGCATAGAGATAGCAAGAACAAAAGAAGGAATCATGTTTTGTTAAAGAAAATATGCCGTGGACATATTTAAAGACTCAGGCACGATTGGAACAACGCCAGTAAGAATCCCTTTACACCAAAACATGAAGCTATCTAGAAATCAAGGTGAATTGCTCGATAATCCATCATTATACAGGGGGTTCATTGGGAGACTTCTCTACCTAACCGTTACCAGACCTGATATATCTTATGTTGTCCAACTCTTAAGCAAATACATGGATGAACCCAAAATTCCACACATTAATGCAGCACACAAGGTACTTCGCTATATTAAAAGAAGTCCAGGACAATGCCTATTCTATCCAGCGTCATCAATGCTGCAAATGTCCTGACACACGAAGATACATCACAGGATATTGTGTTTTCCTAAGCTCCTCAATTTTCTGGAAATCAAATAAACATGAAACTGTTTCTAGATCCTCAGCATAGGCTGGATATAAGACCATGGCAAGCACCTGCTGTGAGCTAACATGGTTACGTTTCTTACTCAAGGATTTGACAGTATACCACCCACAAGCAGCGCTCATGTATTGTGATAGTAAGTCAGCGATCCATATTGCGGGAAATCCTATTTTCCACGAAAGAACTAAACACATAGAGCTTGATTGTCATTTGATACGAGACAAAATTCAGAAAGGAGGTATAATAACTGAGCATGTGAAGACTAATGCTCAGGTTGCTAATATTCTTACTAAGGCATTAAATTCACCGTGTTTTATTCCCATTTAGCCAAGATGGCAGCAAAAGATATCTACTCTCCACCTCGCCGGGGGGTGGGTGTTGAAGTATGAAGAGAAATGGAAAAGCCAATTGGATAAATCGGCTCTAGCTGAAACCATGTCAGCAGCAAAAGGAATATACTATGGATACCGGTTGAAGAAGAGTGTAGAAGAAATTTCTATTAGACCACATGTATAGCATTCATTCTATTTTTTTTTTTTTTTAATTCTGTTATGTGTGTATATAAATACAATAGTTGTAAAGTAATTCAAGAACATAACAATAATCATTTTCTCTTCTTCAATTCTCGTGCTATGATTCTTGTTCTCTCTTATTCATATCTTCATTTTGTAATAAATATTAAGTCAATATTACTTGATGCTATGATAGAAAATAAGATATTTAAATTAAAAAAATTGAATCGAATGATTATTTAGACTAGTGAATAGATTGACCTTGAAACAACATCGATTAATTACTATTGCAATTATGAAACTAAATAGAATTTATTTACCCATAGATCCTTTTGTGCAGGTTACTTTCCCAGATTTTGATAAAATATGTCATATGTGGTTGAAAAATTATAGATTCCATAAATTATTTAATTAAAACTAGTTATTGACTTTAACATGAATTTTTTTTTTCAAAAATATAATTAACACTGAATATGAATTAAATAAAAAAAAGTAAAATTAGAAAAACAAAAGACAGTAGAATATGAATCAAAATATGAGGATACAATAAAAACATAACTTTATGTACATGTATTTTGATTCGTCTCATGATGCAATTCGAATGTAACGAAAGATCTTCAAAAATCTTCCTATTATGGTTGTCCATATTTGATATACGGTGCAAGCGAGTGTAATTCTCTTGGCTTTGCTTTGCTAAGACGTCCCCTGGACTTCTTTTTTTATCCACTTCAATGCTCTTACAATCATAGTCATTCATCGCTTAATACTTGGCCAAGCTTGAATCTATTTCCAAA
Organism: Fraxinus anomala; assembly: GCA_903798345.1. Taxonomy (NCBI): domain Eukaryota; kingdom Viridiplantae; phylum Streptophyta; class Magnoliopsida; order Lamiales; family Oleaceae; genus Fraxinus; species Fraxinus anomala. Next base: position 33,255 of record CAIGRN010009783.1, on the reverse strand, counting down.
TGTTGGAACTAACATTTAAAAACAGGTGCTAGGCTGATTTTGTCGTTGATCCCTAAAACACACAATTTCGATCAATGTACAAGTGTTATTGCTTATCCTTGGTAAGTAACCTAGACTGAGCACATAAACAAAGAATAAACGAGTTTTTCGGAGTGATGCATGACTTCCAAACATCCGCTGCCTAGATTTTCTTAATCCTTAACGAACTGAGGTAATCATATGCCTGGGTGATTTGTATGCTTCTTCCTTGGTTCCAATTTGATAATATCTAAATGGCTCCTTGGAAGGTTCCCTCTTTTTAAGTAATCAAGTCTCTAATGGATAGCAATTTCTTGTGCAAATGGGAGTCATCTTTTTTAGGTGATCATTCCCAAATAGATTCGTCTTTCAAGTGAACGTGATTTACCCATCGGACCTAAAGAGTATCCTTCTTGTCATGTATATTCGATAAGGACTTAGCAAAAAGTGTATGATTCCAACAATGAACATCCCTAAAGCCAAGTCTTCTTTTGTTCTTAGGAAGGCAAACATCCTTCCAAGCATCCCTAATGATTCTTGTTGTAACTGTAGTCGGAATTGGCAAGATAGAAAGTAAAAATCATTCAATCCCTTGAAGTACGGACCTTAAAAGTTCTACCCTTCCAACATAAAACATGGAAGAACTCGTCCATGCACTAATATAAGCAGCAATTTCAGAAATGGAGCAAAGCAATTGACCTTCAGTTTTTCGACTACAAGCGAGATACCCGAGTAGTGAAATGGAATTTTCACCTTTGGTATATTTGTTAACTCTTGAATTTCCTCCAGCTCTTGCCCATGAATTCTTGTCGTATACAAGTTGGATTTGGCCGTGTTCATTCTTAATCCCGACTTTCTCCAAAATTAGATAAGAAATCCATCAAGATATGAACCGACATTACATCTCATCTTGCAAAAAGCATCAATTTATCTGGAAATGCCAAATGTGTAATCTTTAAAATCCCACATCTAGGATGATATTTGAACTCGGTGTTTTCCATGGTTGCCTTCAATGCTCTAGAAAAATATTCAAGGTGAATCACAAACAAGAAAGGTGATAAAAGATCCCCTTGTCTAAGGCCATTTCTTTCCTTGATGGAACCATGTAGGCTTCCATTTAATGCAATAGAGTACGAAGGAGTTTTTATGTATTCCATCACCCAAACAATGAATCTTATTGGGAAGCCCAATCATGCAAATACTACTTTAAGGAAATCTCAATTTACCGAATCATATGCCTTCCTTAAATCGATTTTAAAGAGGCATCTATGGACAACTCTCTGTCTGTTGTACTGCCTCAATAGCTCGAGCCAGATGAATGTTTTTCGTCATCCTCTGTCTCTTCACAAAACCAGTATGTGCTTGATCCATGATAGTACCAAGAATATAGCCCAATCTAAAAGCTAGAATTTTGGTGAATACCTTGTAGACCACATTACAACAAGAAATTAGTCTATAATTCCCAGTAGTAGATGAATGACTTGGCTTAGGAACCAATGCAATGATCATGTGATTGGTTTGCTTAAGATGTGAGCTTGAAGAGAATAAGTGCTTCAATTGCTTTAGCTATGTCAACGAGTCGAGCCGAGCCCGAGCAGAAAAAAGCTCGAGCTCTACCCGAGCTTTGGCCCGAGCCGGGTCGACTCGATTTTTATTCATGCGCTGTCTGCGCTGTCTGCATGCTGCTGCAGCAGTAGCTGCCAGCTTGCTGCTGCCTGCTTGCTGCCAGCACAGGCAGGCAGCAACAAGCTGCCTGCTCCTACCTTTATTTTTTTTAATACGGACCGGTCGAGCCACACGGGCAGGCCAAAGCTCGAGCCGGTGCCCCAAAATGGGGCTCGGCCCGAGCCTCGGCTCGGTAGAACCAAGCCCGAGCCGGGCCTGACTCGGGCTTTTTCTGAGCCGAGCCCAAGCCACCGAGCCTTTTTGCCATCCCTAAATTGCTTCAATGAAATCAGTCCCTATGGTATCCCATGTCTTTTTAAAGAAGCAAGAATTATAACCATTCGATCCCGAAGACTTTTCCTAACCAATGCTAAATAAAGCTTCTTTGATATCTTGTCTAGAAATATCTCGAACAAGGGAATTTGGTAATTTCAAAGAGACCACAAGTCCTCCCCTCAAAATGATTGGATCAATGGCTTCACAAAGGCTATTTGTACCTAACAATCTGTTATAGAAACCAACAAATTCCTCAGTAAACTGATTGAGAGATTGTGGGAGTTCCATCTTTCTTAATCGCAACAGCAGTATAGTTCCTTTTAGGGTTCCTATTGACCATATAATGAAAGAACTTTGTGCACTTGTAACTATTCTCGAGGTATGCACATTTTGCTTTTTGGTAATAGAAGTTCTTCTTTGCTTCACACAAAACTATAGTTTCTTTCTTAAAACTTGACACCGTACACTGAAGTTCCCCATTAGTTAGTTGATCATACTATTACAATTTGGCAGATTTCATATCTTTCGATGCTCTCTCATCTCTAGTTGACATATGTGCAAAATGCTTAATATTGAACTGCTTTAAGGCCCCATTAAGCTTTTGTAACTTTTTACAATGAGCATATTGCCCATATTCGTAACCTCCTGATTCCAACTTTTAAATACTACATCTAGAAAATCAGTATGATTAGTCCATATGTTAAAATTTCTGAAAGGCTTACCTTTCATCCCATTGTGTTGGAAAAGTGTTACAATAAACAGTGATTGATCCGATAGGCAATTGCTGGTCGAAAATTAGCTAAGGTATGTAATCCTACTTGCATCCATAAATCATTTCGTTTGCTCCGAACCGAATTCTTCGTCCAAGTATAAAAGCAACCTATGCATCTCAAACTAGTTAGGCCAACATTAAGGCAACAATCCGCAAAGTCCTTCACCTCACACAGAGTAAACTCAACTCCGTTGCAATTCTCATCATCCATCAATACATTGTTAAAATCCCTAAGGTTCATCCAAGGTAATGAGGAGTTCAAACCAAATTCCATAATATTTTTCCAAATTGGCCTCCAACCTATAATTGTATGGAATGCATAAACGAAACCAACATGAAAGATAATGCAAGTTACCTTATATGTAGTAATGCATTGGATGACTTGTGACAGTCATACTTCTAATTTCACCGTAAAAGGATCCCACAGAATCAGTATCATACCTTGATGGATGAGTGAAAAAGTTATTCACCTGCAACAACCCGCTAAATTTATTTCTCATTACCCACTGTAACTTCAATTGATCAAGTTTAGTTTCCAAAATACCCATGATATCAATGTTTTGTTGTTTCATAAAGTGTGGAACTCCATTTTGTATCAGGGGTAGGTTCACGCCCCCAATATTCCAAGTTGTGGCCTTCATGAAATAAAAAGGGTATTCCCTTTTTTCTTATCCTTCTTAGTTGATATGATTGGTTGCTCTTCAAGTTTCCCTTCGAACTTCCCATTAGAGCCTGCCTTCAAACTGGGGATTTCACTATCTATAGCCCTTGATTTTGTAGCATACAAGTTGGGAATTTCAATTCCATCTGCCCCTACCTTCCTCGTATGCAAGCTATCACTTACTTCATGTTGATACGAATCAAGCTATTTCTCCTTGTCTGAATCATCACCTGGTTGGGAGATAGGTTCCAACATTTGGCCCTTAAGTTTGTACTTCTTGCTCATCTCCTTGTTGTACTTCCTGCAACTCCCCATTTTCCAGACTATTCTGCCCATTTGAAACAGGTCTTTGTACCTTTGTTGCTAATTGTTCTAGTTAACATTAGGCTCAGTGGCCTTATTAATCATGTTGGGATTTCCATTGCTGCATGAATCTTGTTTCTTGGTATAGCATCCAAGTGTAGCATAACCAAGAATCTTGCAAATTGAGCAAAACTTAAGTGAATGTTCATAATACACTCTTTGCTCTCTGACTTTACCGATGGGAAATAATGGTTAATAATAAGTTGTAGACATTTAATAAATAATTCTGTTGAATCGTTTTGTGCATGGACACGTGCAACTGAATGTTCAATAACAATTCAAATTGACGTACAATAATCATCGAATACTAGTGATTTAAATTCACTAGCATTATCAAGACAAATGTCTTGATTGAATAATCGAGATATTGAACTTATAGTTTTTATGATTTGAGCAAGTAATCTAGCAAAACTATATTACTAGTGGAAAGTATTTAACATGGGACCATTTAGTAAAAGAATCGATTAATACTATAAAATAACGAAATGGTCCACATGATGAGTGTATTGGCCCACATATATATCCATGAATTCTTTTTAAGAAAGTTGGTGATTCAGTATTGACCTTTAAAGTCGAAAGTCTAATGACTAACTTGCCCTACAAACAAACTATACATGAATAATTATTAGGTAAAAATATCTTCTGATTTTTTAAAGGATGTCTATGTGAGTTTATTATTCGACGCATCATTATAGGTTCTAGATATTCAAGTCGATCATTTCAAAGTATAAAACTTTTTTGGTCAATGAACTTCTAGTTCGTAACAATATTTGATTCAACTATTTTTATAAATGTATAGTACATGCCAGATTGGAGTGCATCTAATTTTTCTTTTATCTGTTTCTGGTCGATACAAAAGAATTTATGCAAAGACAATTAATATTATTTTCTTGCATTTCAATGTGATATTCATTGCAATGGATATCTTTAAAATTAAGCAAATTTCTTTTGTATTTGCTAACATAAAGTGTATCATTAATATATAATTTTGTATTATTTGATAAAATAATACAAGCTCTTCTCAAGCCTTTAACAATATTCGATGCACCTAATATTGTGTTAAATTTTTTTGCTAATATTAAGTGAAAAAAATAATTTTTGTCCAAAAAATATTATGTGTAGTTGCACTTTCAACCAGCAAGTGTCTTGACAATCCATGAATCTATAAATATAACAAAATAGATATGTTTTTAAAAAATTAAAATTAAATTTAAAGGAGTAAATATTATTCAATATTATAAAATTAACGATGCCTAATAAAGTTTCATTTTTTTTTTTTTTTTTTTGCAAAAAGTAAAAATATATTTCAAATTGAATTTTTAAAATAAAAGGAAATACAAGAAAGTAAACTAATCTATATATTTCGTCACACCACCACAATCAAATGATTAATATTCCTATTTAGATCAGTAAAGAAATCAGAGACATCCAAATGAGTCACATCAAATGGACCATCATAATAAGCAAAATTTGTCTCTATTTTTCCATTTCCTTTGATTATTTTTGGTACGAATTTACAAGATGTTTTGTCGTACGAAAGGTATGTGCCCAATGCTCTTTTATTCAACATCTAAAGCAACTTTCTTTGTACTCCTTTTTGGAAGTGTTACTTTCATTTGTTTTGTGTCTTTTGAAATTGTTTGCTTGTTACTGATAGTTTTATTGATTATTTCATCTATAGTTTATTTTATATCCACATCCGCGTTCACGTCTACATTTTTGATATTATATTATTTCAGGTAATGCAGTACCATTTGCTTCGGGCAATGCAATACCATTTGCTTCAGGCAATGGTACGAACTAGTTGGATGTAACTCATGTTATTTCATCAGCAATTCATTATTTTGTTCAACTACAACTAGACAAGATATGAGTTCTGAGTACTTGTTGAAACCACACATGATATTGCTACTGTAGAAGTACATTCGAGGTATGAAAGATGGAAAAAAAATTTCTCCAACATATCTTTAACAATAACTTTTTCTCTATACAATGTCAATTTTGAACATATTTTGAACAATTTAGAATTGTACGCGCTAAAAGTTTTAAAATCTTGCAAGCAAAGGCATCCACTCATAACGGGCTTTAGGGGGGACTATAATCATCTGATGATCAAATCTTTTAGTTAATTTTTTTAAAAGAACTTGTGGATCTTTCTTAGTAAGGTACTCGATTTTCAATTCATCATAAAGATGATAACGAAGGAATATGATGCTTTTGCACAATCATGTAATGATTCATTGTTTCCTTCTTTTTATTGTTTCTCTCCTAGACCTTTTGACACAAGATGAAAATCAGCATCAATAACCCATGACAGATAGCTTTTGCCAAATATGTCAAATGCAGAAAACTCAAGTTTTGTGATATTTACCATTTGATTAACTACACAGTAAAGAAAAAGAAAATAAAATTAGTTTCAAAGAATATGATTAAACATCACATAATAATTAATCAAGTACTCAATGTCAACATAATATGAATTATATATTTTTTTCAGAGATAAACATTAAAATAATATATTCTTTGAAATATGTGTTACTTTAGGAGCACGTTGTATTTTACTATTACTTCTTCAAGAGCAATATGTTAATATTTTTTTGAAATATTGAGAATTATAATTTATGCTCTTCGAAAGTAAGTAATATTCTTTTGAATATTAATTATAATGTTGTGCTATTTCATGAGTAACAACAGATTGTTTGTAATTCTTAGATCTACAATTAATATTCTTCTAAAATATTAATTATAATATTGTGCTAGTTCAGGGACAACAACAATTAGTTATGATAGATTGATCCATAAGTACTAAATTAAAAAAATTAGTATAAGTGTTAAAAAGAGAACATGATAATTATTCAAATGATAAACAAAAATAAATAAATAAGACTTAAGTAATATATCTAACATGCAATGAACAACTCATAATGGAATTGAAAGAGAGATTAATAAAAGAAGATCTAAGACAGTAATGGCACGACATGCATTAACCAATTTTTTTTCGAATTAAAAAGGTTGTTATGTAATTCAAATTAATAGACCAAATTCTAGAACAAAAGTACGACTTCACGTAAAAACAGGTCAAAAGAAAAGTTAATGGCAATGGAAAATGTGTACGTGACAAATTGAAGATGGCAAACGCAATGGTTACAAACACGATGATTGACACAAATTAACACACACAAATTGATAATATGCAATACACAAACTGATACAAATAAGAATCATGTTACACGTACAATATTGGTTAACTACATCATATTTGACATCATCATATCTATCCATTTTAAAAATTATTTTCTACATCACATGTTAGAATTTTGACAATACATAATTGTCAACCATTGTTGCACACTTAGATTTATTCTAAAAACAAATACATTACAATGGCGACAAATACAAGAAATTTATTACATGTATGACTGTATAAGTAAATTGTGGCAAAAAAATTTAGATACACATAAATTATGTGTAATCTACGTATGAAAAAAAAATTTACGTGTTATCAAATTAATTTTGGTACATGTGATAGATGATTATATTTTAAAAATTACTAAATTCACTAAATTTTGAAAAATTAAGCTTTTATTCTATAATGTGTTATGAAAATAAAAGAAAAAGAAGAGAGAATAATAGTTAATTGATTTATGTGTATTATAACGAGAATCAAAATTCCATATTTATAGCGAAGAAATGGGGATGCAATGGTAATAATTTCTAGGATGTAGGGGTACAGTTGTCATTAACTAATAAGCTTATCATTTGCAATATGTAAATAATTAAAATTGTGATTCGAATATAATTAGCTTTAAGGGATGATAATTAGACTAAAATGGGCTAATCTGTCTTAGCCCAAAATTAATAATGAACTTATTAATTATATTTAGCTTATGTTTGAGTCACATTATTTTTTTCATTCACATTTTTCTACTCATTTTCAACCACACATTCCTCAATAAAATAATATTTTTCATCACATCAATAACTTTTCATTCTTTTTCAACCACACATTCTCCATCAATCTACAATTCCAAAATATATTCTTCTAAAATAATGTGGCGCAAACACATTAAATTATAGTTACCTAAATAAAAAAACAATAGTATCTCAACCAAATCAGATTCTCTCCTTTTGTGCAACATTTCTTCCTCTTTCAAACTATATTCTCTCCCCCACAGCATACCCATCTAATTCAATCAAAAATCAAACTCACATAATCCAATTAAACCTCACTTACAACTTATTCTAACAATATGTAGTAACAAAACACGACAACACAAGAAGTTGATAAAAAAAAAAAAAAGACAACCTGCTGTTTACAAATTATACAATAATGAATTATTGTGACAAGTCGAACTTGAAAATTCTTCTAAACTATCAGTAACAATATGTAGGAAAACAGTACTGTAAAAACACTTCTGTTCGATAGAAAGTTGGTGAACCAGCTATTTGTTTGGTCTAAGCCCTTCTTTGAGCACCACTTTTTGTGTTAATAGATATTGGAATCGTAATTTTTTTTGAGAATGTGTGGTGAACAAGTTGGGAAAATATTTGAGTTTATGTGTAAAATTATTTTATTGAGAGAATATATGGTTGAAATAAGTACTTTTGAGAATGTTGGGTGTTTGATACCAAATAAACCTAGAGCAATAATGAAAAAATCGACTCGTATTTAATTCAATAGGCCTAGTGCAAATTATTGATGTCAAAGCTATTGTTTTTGCATGACGACCTTGATGAAAAGATATATGTGTCAACTCAAAGGTTTTGAAAGTAAATCCAAACCTGACCGTGTGTTTTTTTTTAATGAAATCTTTTTATAGGTTAAAACAATATGTATGGATTAAAACAATCGCCAAGTCAGTGGTATAAGAAATTTGATTCTTATATGTTTTCAGTTGGTTTCAAGAGGAGTGAGTTTGACTATTATTTGTATTACATGCACCACGGCACTAATGAAGATGTGTGTGTGTGTGTGTGTGTGTGTGAGTGTTACTTTATGTGGATGATATGTTATTAATTGGAACTAACATGAAAGTGGTAAACAAGATTAAAATGAAGTTAGGAAAAGAATTTGACATGAAAAACCTAAAACATGTTAGGAGGATCCTTGGTATGGAGATAAACATGGATAGGTCTAATTCTTGCTTGTATGTGCATCAAACTCCTTATGTACTTAAATTTTAAAAAAAAAAAAAAAAAATTGGCTTAATTGCAAACTTGCTTATGTGCCCCTTAGAAACCATTTTATACTGTCTAAAGACCTATTGCCTGCTAATGAAGATGAAAATGATTAATACAATTACAGTGTCTTACTCTAATGTTTTTGGTTATGTTATGTACCTTATGATCTGTACTAAATCCGACTTGACTTTCAATGTGAGTATGTTAAGTAGGTACATGTCTAATTCTGCTCCCAAACATTGAGAAGCATTGAAGTAGTTGCTTAAGTATTCGAAGAGTACATTTGATATGGAGTTAGTTTATAAACCTATTGAAGAGGGTGTAAACTTGAAGGTTTAACACACTCTGATAATCAATTTGTTATTCATTTATGTAAAAATTATGTGTTTCATGAATGCACTTAACATAGATATTAGACTACATTTTATTAGAGATGTAGTATCTCGAGATTTGGTAAATCTTGAAAAAAGTACATTCATATTGCAACCCTGCAGATATGGGCATTAAAGTGCTATCTCAGGCAAAGTTTAAAAGTTAGTCTTACACTTTTAAACATAGATAAATGTATGTAACATTTCAATTTGTTTTGAAACCATATTGTGCAACTACAAAACTTGACTTTTTTTTTCTTCCTTTTTTTTGCAGGTGTATTTGGCATCAATGTGAAGGTTTGTTGGGTACTTGATACCTAATAAGCCAGCGACAATGATGAAAAATCAAGTCAAATTTAATTCAATAGGCCTAGTGTAAATTGTTGAATATGGATAACCGAATGTAACAACTGGCGGCCCATGAAACTGAGACGTACCTAGAATCTGACAAGAGGTAATTAGTGGCCAATAGGGCTTGACCCACTAATTTACTTGGCCAACCCGGTTTGTGACCTAAGTGAGTCTTTATATTGGATTCTCTCTCCAAACTCCTCACACAGCACTTGCACCTCACACAGCACTTGCACCTCTCTTTTCTACTCTCTGATTATGCGCCTCTTTGTGATTCTTGTGCTACTCTTTGAGCCTTCTCCTCCTCTCCTTGCTGACGTGGGTCGTCGGCGACCTGACCCTATGGTTGAGACCTAATTTTCTCTGTTTTTTGCCACTGTTTTCGACACCCTTGCTGCTGTTTGTTTTGCTTGACTATTCTATAGCGACTTTTTAGTGTTTGGTGGAATTCTTTGGGTCTAATTGATTGTGGAGATTCCTTTTACCTTGGGATGGTTGTTCTGAGCCCTAATTGATCGATTCATCATCAAAGCTTGAATTGTGAAGGGGAGTTTGATTCTTGCAATTCATTTGTGTTATAAGCCTCTCAAATAAACTAATCAACCATCGAATGAATAGAAACATGTCGAGTTTTCAAGGAAAATTGGTTACCCAAAACCATGAACCCGACAGTTCATTGTCAATTTGACAAAACATGCAAGTTTTTAATTTGTTTTCATTTATCATGAATACGTAGTGTATGGGTTAATTGTACCAAAATAACTGATTTTGGGTTGCTTCATAGGAATATCACTCAGCTTTAAAATGTCGTTGAAATGTTATTGAACTTCATCAAAATGCTCTTCATCTATCACCCGTTTAGTGCGGTTATTTGACTTGGATAAAACTGCCTATGTGGCAAATAGAATTCACACATGACACAAATTGTCGCCCAATTCTCCAAAGCAGTGATGAATTTGGGATATTTTGACTAAGGTTGGACAAAACTTCCGAACCGAACTGAATCGAGCGATTCTTCATAAGTTAAATATCCGAACGTGTATTTGAATCGAGAATCAATGTGTTTGGTTTGGTTCTCGATTCTAGACAAAGAACCAAAGAATCGAATCTAAATAATTTTTTTTAATTTTCTATATTGAATTAATTAAATTATTTTTATTAATGTTCCAACTCCCAAGTCAAATCCATCCATAGTTAGTCCAATCCAACCCAATTTCTAAATTCAATTTTTTATTTTAATTTTTTGGTCCAATTAATAATTTTATTGTTAGTCCAAGATCTAGGCCTTTTTAAGTTTTTATCATTCACTTTCCAATTTCATACTTTCATTCGGTAAACACATGTCTGGTAATCTCAAATCATTTGATAAATTGAACACCTACATCTACATGTCCAATCGAAGCCGCCGACTATCGAGTCCGACTTCCCCTCTCCAATTGCCCATCGAAGCTACAAATGAATACGTCATTAGTTGTATTTATGTAGTGTTGATGTAAATGTTAAAAAAATTAATTATTGTACGGAACCGAACCGAACCGAACCCGAATGGTTCCATAATTATATTTGGATCCGACGGTTCCATTTATTAAATATTCAGGAATTTTGATTCGATTTGGTTCTCTTCATGATCAAACCTAATCGTACCACGTCCAGCCCTAATTTTGCCACGTTTGAGTAACATTTTTAAAGCTTAGTGACATCTCTGTAACACGACCAAAAGTTTATTTATTTTTTGAAGCAACTAATACTTATTCATCAATAATTAGAGATCTAAGCACCGATAGTGATGGATGACTACACTTATATATCTTCCTTATCTTTTATGGCAGCCTGTGAATCACTCTTTGTTTAATTCCCATGTCTCTCACTTTCGTGTCATTTGATAGTAACTTCTCAAATACACTTGTAGAAGAAGACATTGAAATATTGTAGCGTTAAAGAGATGTCGACTTCTACGTGGTTCACATGTTGATTTGATATGAAATGCAAGTCGATTTGATTCGACCAATATCACTAATTGTATATATCTATACACACATTGTTTTCATACAATCTTTTCCTTGCACTCTATGTCCAATATGAGAATGCTTACAAAAGAAAAAAGTCATTTTGAGTTTCCTTTAGAGGAGGCCAAAATAGGATGTCAAGGGAACTATTGGAGCTCCAAGATGTAATTGAACTGTAATGACACAATAAATCGATTATTAATAAATTGAGAATCTGTGGGACACAAAAATCAATTATTGAAAACATTACGAGTTTCCTCAAGCAGATATACAGAAGAAGATGTCAAGTCGGATCTGCCAAACGAATTTAAGGTTAGTTACAATTGTGATTTTATAAAAAAATATTTTATCAATTTACTGGATTCTTTTATATAAGAATTTCTTTGATATTAAAATGGAATTTCTTTCTATATAGTTTTAAATTTTTTATAAAATAATGACAATTAAGTTTAAATATCTTTTACTTTTTCTTTGCAATATTACCAAAAAATACGTTATTTTTAAAACTTATTTTATTCCTGGATTTTCTGTTAGTATTATTATTTTTATTATGTAATTTAGCAATTTTTGGTCGATGAATTAAATTTATTAAACTATTTATCTTTTAAAACTTACTAACTTAAAATATATTTAGAATATTAAATTAATTTTAAATTTTTACAATTTATTATTTTATATGACTATGAAAATTCGACAGGTAAATTTAAATTTCTTAAGACAGTTTTTACAACAACTACGAAAAACTCTTTTATTAATCTTAAATTATTATCCATAGACTTTTCACTCAATAATATTTTAATTTTTATCTCTTTATTTAGCAGTAAAATTTTATCTATAAATTAAATTTATTAAAAAATTATTACCAATAGGAAATCAGATTCGAAGGTTGTGTCAGTAAAAATATTTAGAATGAAATTTTTTAAATGTGGTGGTCTTGTCTAAATGTATGACCTTTGAGCTTCTCGAATGTAATCGTTTATTAAATAAAATAATTATTTCACACAAGCAAGAACAAACGATTTTTTAAAAAAAAAATTCATCCCCAATGCAAGCCACAGTGAATCCATAAAATTGACATGAAAAATGAGAAAAATAGACAATGTCTAAAGTTCTTCTCGACTCAAGAATTCTGTTAGACGGAGTGACTCAATAACATAAATATATATTCCCAAATTTATATGTTGTTTCGTTTTTATAAAATAAAAGACACTTAGATAAGCAATCCATTGAATGCTTAGAGACTACCACTATTTATTTACTAAACATTAATGTCACATTGATCTAAAATCTTTCAACTTGCATGTTACTCAAATTCGTTAAGTATCTTACGTAACTTTTTGCTACTAGACAACTTCTTACTTGCCTAGATATTAGACTAGATTTGATTATGTTGACATTCAACTCTATAATATAGAAGCATACACTTTGGAATCCAGTGTTTCACAAGGAATATCGATGTTGTTACCCAATTTTTATTGTCGACTTTTATATATATATATATGAAGTTTTTATTCAATTTTTTTCCTCGTACTCCACGTCAAATATGAGAATGCTTGCTTTTTTTTTTTTCAGTATAACTCAATCCTTAGGCCAAAATAGGATGTCGAGGGGACTATTGGAGCTTAAGATGTAATTGAACTGTAACGACACAATAATCAATTATTTAATAAATTGAGTATCTTTGTAGGACACGAAGATCAATTATTGGAATCACCACGAGTTTCCTAAAGAGGATACAAAAGAAGATGTCAAGCAGGATCTGCCAAACAAATTTAAGGTTAAAAATGAAATTGGTTACCATTGTGATTTTATAATTGATTGTGTGTATATATATATATATATATATATATATATATATATATATAATTGATTCTATTTTAAGCACTATTAATTACCCTTGATTCCATTTTTTATTGTTTTGGTNTTGCTTGCATATGATGAGCCTCATTTTTAATTACACATTTTTCTATAAAATAATTTATACGTAAATTTTTTTTTATTTTTTAATAACTTTTTTAACAATAGATTTTGAAAAAAAAAAAAACACTATTTTAAAATACATTATCCCAAAAAAAAAAAAGGGTCTATATATATGTTATTTCTTAAAACTTATTTTATTCTTGATAGAATTTTCTGTTAGTATTATTACTTTTATTATGTTTTTAAACTTACTTACTTAAAAGCTATTTAAAATATTAATGAATAACCAACACAATTTTCTCTAACTAATTTTAACTTTTATTGTTTTATTTGACAATGAAAATTCAACCAGTAGATTTAAATTTCTTAAGACAATTTTTACAGAATAATCTTACATTATCCATAGACTTTTCATTCAATAATATTTATTAATTTTTATCACTTTAATCAGCAATAGAATTTTATCTATAAATTAAATTTATTAAAAAATTATTACCAATAGGACATCAGTCTCGAAGGTTTGTGTATTTAAAATGAAAAATTTTAAAATGTGGAGGTCCGTCTAAATCTACGACGTTTGAGCATCTCGAATGTAACAGTGGATTGCTTAAAAAATTATGTCACAGTGGCAAGAATAGTCGATGTTTAAAAAAATTCATCTCCAATACAAGCGACAGTGGATCCATAAAATCGATTTGAAAGAGGGGCAAAATATATATATATATATATATATATATATAAATTATATAAATATATAAATTATAATTTAATGGAGAATAATGGGCAAACGCGGCTTAATCTTTCTAGACAATTCTAGCATGATACTAATTGCTTAAACTAATTCTAAAATATTGCTAGATATTTGGGCAGCAAGAAATACGGCGCACTAGAAAATTCTGGACTGAGTTTGATGGCGATTCTCCCTTTCTGCACTCAATTTTTAGGTTGACTCTTTTCTTTAGAGTCACGATCAGTTAAATCTAAAACTCGACAAATTTGAAGTTTTTGTCTCTATCGTATTTTCCTCTTCTTCTATTTCTAAGTTTGAATACTTGGTACTATTTGGTTTCTCATATCTATTCGATTTCTTTATTTGTGGTAGCGAATTTGTAAATACCTTAAAATTCTCTAGTTGACTTTATCGATTATCCTCTAGTAGCACATCACTTTGACCAAAACTCTATATTACTTTTGTAAGTTCTTCTTTATCACTGAACACTTGTAAATCTTTTGATTTGTTATCTTTGGATGTTCTTGTTCATTGATTGGCTCCATCATATCTTGTGCCTTACTTCGATGATTTGCTATGGCATTTTCTCCTTCAACTTGCCATCAATTTCTAGTAAATCGGTAGCCCCATTATCTGTGATGCGTACTAAGAATGCGCTTATTCAAATACTTCTATTTCTTTTTAGTCTGGTAGTTCCTCCATTTGCAAAGTCCACCAAGAAGATTCTTCATGAAACACGATATCCTCTCCTGAATCGTCAATTCAATCATCTTTGTAATCTATTTGTTTGGGGAGGACCACCACCAATGCTAATTCATCCTCCGGACTTAAGAGTGATTTTTCTCTCTTGAGCCTGTTCAATTACTGTTGTGGACACATCAATATCTCATTCTTCTTTGCTATTGCATTCTTGCTTGTTGGAGGTTCCTACATTGTCTTCTACTAGATCCTTTTTAAACTAACAATTTCTAACATAATAATCTTGTTTTTCACATAAAATGTACGAGACATTAGCTCGTTGATATCCCTTAGACGATTGACCTCTTTTGTTACAATTTTGTTGGGGTCTCATATCCTTTAAATTGACCTTCTTTTAATTCTTTATCATTTTGTTGATAAGATTGACCTTTTTTTGTAGTTGACTAATGCTTCTTCCTCTTCTTTCTTTAATAAAATGCCTAACATCCGTTTGGTCAATGATTCTTGGTCGCCCAATAAATTTTCTAGATTATCCAAAGAAGGTTGCTCTAGCCAACCTTGTATTCCAGTGATGAAGCTTCTAAATTCATGTCTCAATCCATGTATATTCTTCTAATTCCATCTTCTAGAATTTTACTCGTAGCGTTTGATTTAGAAATTTTGCGATAGAGAGTATCTCATTTTCAAGAAGTTGCAACCTACAATTCCCCTTCTTTTTCCAGAATGATACGGCAAAAGTATCTCATGCTTCCTTCGGTGTGTTTTGTCCCTTATATGTTTTAACAATTCTTTATTAATTGTTGTTTTTATCACAAGCATAGCCTTACCTGCTTATATAGAGCCTTAATGTCCTATGGCAGTTTCAGGTCGCTGTTGTCGACTAAGTCCCACAGGTCTTGTCCTTGAAGAAATGATTTCATCACATTTGTCATGTGCTATAGTTTTAATTGTTGAGCATTTTAATTCCACCTACAACTTGTAGGTCGTCTATCGTGCCTCGTTATTAAGTATGCTTAATGGAAGTTTCACAATCTCACTTTGTGCACGTGAATCTCAAAGAACTTGAAAAATTCATCCCTCAACCGCCTAGATCTCATACAAAATCGTAGAATTTAAACATCAAACAAGCAACTCTAATGTGTACACCAAAACACATTATTTTGAGAATTCGAGGGATGAATATACGAATGTCGAGAATGAAATTGCAACACTATTTCGACTTCGTAATATCATGTTATAGGAATTCGAAATGCATTGCACTATTTTTTAATGACGTGATTTAATATTTTCTTATTTGTGGTATTTCTATTAATTGTACTATATTTTTAATTTTTTGATGAATTTAATATTTTTATTTATTTAACGTAATTATTTATTCATGTAATTTTAAAATAAATAAATAAACAAATAAATTGTTAAGAATAAAAAAAATGAATAAAATGAAAGAACACTGTTCATTGGTGTAATGGATTGAAAATGATTTTTAATTTGGTGCAAATTTTGATATAAAATGATGTAAAATTTACCTGAAATTTTTGATGGACTTACTTTTTGACAAAAGGCCCATGTGAAAGTAATATCCTGTACAAAGGGCATTACTCAAAGACTTCAGACACTAACCGCTCAATTGCACCACACTTTCTCTTCACTCTATTAACTCTCTCTCTCTCTCTCTCTCATACATGTATATATCGATGAAGGAAGTCAGTTGGTTGATCGACTTAGTCCTCGTTTGATCCCCATTTTTGAATAGTAATTTTTGTAGAATGTATAGTTAAAAAAGTAAGGAGATTTTTTCGATTTTCGCGTAAAATTATTTTATTGAAAAATATGTGATTGAAAATGAGTTTTGAAAAAATTGAGCTCAAACAAATTTTTAATCTTTCTAGACAGCTCTAGCATATACTGATTCTAGAATCTACTCAACATTTGGGCAGCAAGAAATATGGTGCACTAGAAAATTTATCTTTGTTTGCGTATTAGTCAAAATTGTCCAAATCAAACCATGTTCATCCTTATACTAATACGAATGGCTTTTTACGTTTTACTAAGATTGCGATATCTTTACGTGTTTGAAGTTTTAGCAATTTATGAATGAGTTGCAATGTGTGTTCGACTTGCATGTAATAGGTTTTCAAAATTTTGATAACATATTTTTATTGTGTTGGTTCGTTTGTCTGTTTTCAAAATTTTGATAACATATTTTTAATGTGTTGGTTCATTTGTCTCGGATTTATATTTGATAATCAAATTATCTAAAATATTTGGCTCCCCGAAATTACGACTCCTTCTTACACTTGGTTAGGTTAGATCCACATTTTCATGTGCTCAATTATTTTAATATCACATCTTTTTTATTCTTAATATTATTGGAAGTGACAAAATCTTCTATTACTTGCCTGGTCAAATTAGACATGTACCATCCAAGATCAGGATCAGAATCTAGTTAAATTCACTGATGGTCACTCAGCTTTAGTGTCATCATGATCATCAAACTTTAAATTTGGTGTTGTCATAATCACTCAATTTAATTTTATTTAACTATGACCACCCACTTTTATATAACGTTTTACAATGACCATCCAATTTTATCTAACGTTTCATTAGGCAACTTAGCTTATTTTCACAATTTTTACTAATTTTAAAAGGGGAAAAACAGTAATTTTACATGATATAATAATAATAATAATAATAATAATAATAAAAGTGGGTGGTCATGTTTAAAACTTATTTTAAAAAATACATTACTTAGAAAAATAAAATAAAATAATTTTTTTAAAATTAAAATTAAAAAAATTATTATATATATATATATATATATATATATATATATGCAAATTTACCATTTTATCCCTTTTAAAATTAATGAAAATGATGTAAAGATGTTGTGTGGCCATGATGAAACGTTATAGGAAATTGAGTGATCATGGTGAAACATTATATTAAATTGGATAATTATGGTGAAATAAAATTATATTGGGTGACCATTGTGACATTAAATATAAAGTTGGATGATTATTTTTGAATTTAACTCTTATAAATTTTGACTAAATTGATTTTTTTTAAAAAAAGGTAACTCATAATTGTGAGGAACAACAAAGGGCAACTCATTAATTTTTATGGTTAAAATTTTGTGTTTGTCATTGGTTAATTAGTAAATTAAACAAATTATCAATGAAAAGAAATGTTGCTGAACACATTATCAGTGATGAACGTAGATTCTATACATAAATTGGTATGAAACCATGTCGTTTTTGTTTCTTTGTTACCTGCGAGAATACAAAAGTAATTATTTTGCTTCAATGAGTAACAATAAATGAAAAACATTGCCGTGTAAGTTTTGTACAAATTACTCAAAAAAAGCAGATTGGCTACCTGAAAAAGTCAATTTTATAAACAATTAAGGGTTGGGGTCGACTTTCTTATCTATATTTAGCCCATGTTTGTTTCTCATTTTTCATGCATAAAAATGAAAAATATGACCGTTATCCATCACATCAAGCAATCAATTTTGAATTCATATCTCTTGTGTCATCAAACGGAACCTTAGTACGTTAGATTAAATGAAATTGAACTAGATAATTCATAGATTTCGACATTTTTTTCTTGTCTAAACCTATGTTATTTAATTAATCTACTAAATAGGTAAACTAAACTTTCTTTCTTTAAGCTATTTTTCAGTAAAAACTCTTTAGTAGATAAATAAATGCAAAATAAATTCATAAAATTATTGATGTGTTGCATCTAATAATTCTCACTTATTCATGAATTTAGTTGCTACGAGTGAATATCATATAATTACATACGTTTTTTTGAGTCAATATTAGCCTTTTTTGAGTCAAAAATTTTAAAATTTATTTTCAACAATATATTTCTCTCAATAAAATTATTTTGCACCTAAATTCATACGTTTTCCTTACTTTTAAAAACACGTTCTCCAAAAAATTACTTTTTACAAAATTTATTCTGAAAAAATAAAGCTCGAACAGGGACATAATTTTGTACTATTTGATAAGTTGGAAAAAATTCCACCATTTTTCATGACTAGTAAAAGGGAATAGCTAATGCTCGATCCTCTTAAATTTAGAAAATAAATTACAATTTTACTTTTTATATAGTATAGTATTATATGTCAAAGATGCATGTCAACACATCCGGTGGACAGGAAGTTGGCAATGTCATAGAGAAGGCTTGTGGGGGCTTTTGACAATGTATGGTGATTGACAAAAAATTGACAAATCATGAATGATTCAAATCACATTTTATTTACATATTTTTAAGAAACTCATAAATATTATTTATTTTTATAACATTCATTTTTACTCATTTATAATTTAAATCATTTATAAATACATCCTGAACATGCATTTAAAGTTAAGATTTAACTGAGACCATGAAAAACCATCGAAAAATCGTAATGAAAATAATCTTACTTGCATCTTATGGATTGCATTGTATTCGATTAAAAGTTAATGATTTGTTATTTGCATTCTATGAACTAATCTATTTGACTTATTAAGAATTTTTAAAATAAGAATAGTTTACATGCATTCGTCGATTTTTGACACACAAAATATAAAACAAAAGAAATTTTCACTAAAAGAATATAATTTTTTAAGAAACTCATGAAAAGGGATCCAACACCACGACCAAACATGATGTAGCTCCTTAGCATGCGGAGTTGATGAAGCAATCGACACCGGCGGTACACCCATGGTGCAAAGGGCCCAGTGGGATTCCAGCATTCTCTTGCCTTGGAAGAAAGATGAATTCTGTAGCAGTGATCTTGAAGTTTATTAGGGTTATAGATTTGATTTTGATTTATTGGGCCTTTTTAGAATTGGGGCAATTTATTAGATCTGGTTTTGGGGGAATTTATTTGTTTGTTTTGGTTAAAAAAATGTTAGTACATTGGAGAGGAATTTGGAAAAGGAGAGAGTGGAATTGATGGAGTTCCAGAAAAATGGGTTGCTCTCGATTAGCAAATCTTAGATGTCGGAATTGATGGAGTTCCAGAAAAGCTTAGATGCGGATGGAATCATCTTTTTCATTCTCTAGTTGGTGGAGAGATGGTAAATTTGGTGGTGGTGCTTCACTCTGGGGGTTGATGTCGGAGTTGTGGGGCATATTTTGTTTAGTTTAATTGTTAATAATATTTAAAAAAATATAAAATGTAAAGTTACCATTTTGTCATTATTAAAATTGGTCAAAATCAATTTGCTTGGCCAACTAATGGTCAACTGGACGGAATCTATTAAAATGGACCTCCGACGCATATTTTTGAAAGGTTTTGGACATTCGCTGACATAAATCAAAGGTTACGGTAAAGTGCGCAAAAAATTGAAAGGTTTGAGACATTTGTTGCAATTATCCCTATAAATAATGTTGAATTACAATATGCAGACATCCCATGTGCTTGGACGTTGAATAGTAACTTTTTCAGATCGACAACTTCGATTCTGTCATGTAGTTTTATCAAGGGTTAAATCTATATATAGTCACCCAATTTTATACTATGTGTCACCATAATCATTTAATTTGATTTTGTTTCATCATGACTATCTAATTTTATGCTTAGTCCCGATTTGTCTTTCATTATGAGAGAAAGAATAGAATTTTGAATAGTATTTTTTGGAAAATGTATGGTTAAAATTTAAAGAAACTTTGGTTACCATGTTTGTTGGGCATCTCGGAGATATTGAACTCTCCGCCTTTTCTATTGCTTTGTCCGTAGTCTGCACCTTCTCTTTGGGTCTCCTGGTCAGTTCCTCCACCCCCATATTTTTTCTTATCTCAGATTCTTGAATGTTGTGATAGTATAGTTTGTCCCAGTTACTGTTCTGGGTAACGGATATAATTAAAATTAATTATTGACTTTTAAGTTAAAAATGTTCAGAGAAGCGCGAACTCGTGAAACTTCAAGAAAAAATAAATCGAGGACACAAAAAAGCACAGATCTGTAGAGACTTCTCTTGCCATTTAAAAAATAAAAAATAGAAAGCTGTATAACTTTGTGAAAAATCTAAAAACAGCAAAGTGTAGAGCACGAGTCGAACCAACAGAAAGAAAACTTAAAAAATCAAACCATGAAACAAAAATGAAACCTAGAAATCAAAATGTATAAACGCTACTAGAAATCTAAATAAAAGAAAGACACGATTCGCACCCAAAGGAAAAAAGAGATTCAAGGAAATAAATTCAAATAAGAGAGTTAATTATTCCAATAATCACTGAACTTATTTTTATGTATTCGATTGCTTACTGAAGTTTAAATGTTGAATTTTGATCATTAAACTTTGAAAAACGTTGAACATTACTCATTGGCTAACTTTCGTTTCAAATATCTTAACGCGACTGATGGAATGCACATGTGGTGTCTCATCCTGTTAAACTTTAAGATGATTGAATTTTGGCCATTAAATTTTGAAATACTAAACTTTAAAAAATGCCTTCTAATACTCACTGAACTTTGAGATGGTCGAATTTTGACTACTATATTTTGAGATAGTTGAATTTTGACCTTTAAATTTTGAGATGATCGAATTTTTGCCACGACTTTGAAAAACGTCTTCTATGGATCACAATAAATTTGGATCTAATTTTATTTAATAACAAATTCATTGTGTGTTTCGTTGTAAAATTCAAATTTTATGATGAAAATAGTTTAAAACTACAAGAATAAATTAAAATTAAATTGACCTACTGTGTAATTGAGTAATTATTCATTGTAGGATACACAATGCTTGCAAAGTTGTGCAAAAGAAGTGACTACTAATTGCAATGAAGCACACAATATATTTACTGTTAAAATTAAATTAAATCTGAAGTTTAGCCCTGTTTGATGGTCATTAATATTTTTTAAAAATGGAGTATTAAGTAATGAATTTTTTTAGAATTTGTAATTAAAAAATTAGGAAAAAAATCTAAGTTTACTTGTAAAATATTTTATTGCATAAATGTATGGTTAAAAATGAGTATGAGAATTAAAAAGTTTTATTTTAAAGAGAGATAAACCGATACTTAATTATATCCAAATTTATAGTGAGCAATAGAAGACGTTTTTCGAAATTTATTAGCCAAAGTTCGACTATATCAAAGTTCAGTTGCCAAAATTAAAACATCTCAAAATGCAGTGAGCAATAAAAAATATTTTTCAAAATTTAGTGGTCAAAATTTGATCATAACAAATTTTAGTGGGTGTTTGATGGAGATTAAAATTGAATTTTTTTTGTAAATTATGATAGAAGTTTTTGAAATGTGTGGTTGAAAAGCTGTGGGACTCATGAAAGATGTAGTTAATATTGATTGTTTGATTTTGACTTAAATTAAAATATAATTTTAATCCGAAACAAACAAGGCATTGTGACGAGGATCTATATGTGTATTCTATCAGCCACATCACTAATTCCATTAGAGGTTTCTGATAGAAGTTATGTCACTGAGTATCGTACATTTTTTTTCAAAGTTTAATGGTCAAACTCGACATTATAAATTTCAGTATGGAATCGAAAATATAGACATAAGTTAAGTGATCATTGAAACAATTAACTCGATAAACATAAAATTCAAAGATATCTTCACCCAGGAGGAGAATCACCCAATAATGTAAAAATTACTATGGAAAACCACTAGACAACAAACCCGTAATCATGATTGAAATAGCACTGCCGGTAATTGCAGAGCAAACAGCACATTGAAATATGATGGAGAAGGTTCTGGAGAGCTGCTGCTAAGGTTGAAGTCGAGAAATGTAGAAAATGAAGCCAAAAAAGAATAAAAATCCTACAGCAAAACGAAGCCTTTTTTGTCAAAGAAACGACGTTGTTTCTATACAAAACGTCAACGTTTTGTGAAACGGCATCGTTTTTACGTTAAAAGAAAATGCAAGGAGGTGACGACTTCTGGCTCAATTCACACTGACTATGCATTGCCTCCTCCATTATAGGTTAGATAGATAGATTAGATGAACTGTAATGAGGTTGAGAGCATGTTTAGCAAAAAAAAAAAAAAAATCTATTTTATAAGCTGGGACGGGAACCCTTGTGAATCCCAGCATATAAGATAGCAACTTATTTTGACAATCATGTTCTGAATCGGAATCTACAGCAGGAAAAAAACAATAAAAAAAGAAAGAAAGAAAAAAGTGGGGGCATATGTTTGAAAACTATAGGAGACGTTGCTGAAACTTAGGAAAACGTTTCAGGTTTTCTGTTTGTTCTTGTCAATGTTATCATAGATGATTTACTTTCATGATTCAGTGTTTTATAAACAATGCATTGGCACCCTTATCTTGAAATTTGAGAAACAACTGACAAACCGAGATTCTTATTTTGCAATATGTCTAGCTTGGTATGGGGAGTGCCCTTGAGACGCTAGCTGGTCAGGCCTTTGGCGCTGGACAAGTTCACATGCTTGGCATTTATATGCAACGCTCAATTATAATCTTATTCGCCACTTGTGTCGTCTTGGTGCCACTCTACGTGTTTGCAACCCCAATTCTGAAGCTCCTTGGACAGAAAGATGAGATAGCAAATCAAGCAGGAGTATTTACACTTCTGGTTCTCCCTCAATTGTTTTCCCTTGCTGTCAGTTTTCCGACTCAGAAGTTTCTTCAAGCCCAGAGTAAAGTTTCTGTGCTTGCATGGATTGCGGTTCTTGCATTGGTTTCACAAGTTTTACTATGTTGGATTTTCATTTATGTATTTGGCTGGGGAACATATGGTGCAGCCATAGCATTCGATCTTACGGGTTGGATCACAGCCTTTGCACAATTTGGTTATGTGGTTGGTTGGTGCAAGGATGGTTGGAAGGGATTTTCTTGGTCCGCATTTAATGATATATGGGCCTTTGTGAGGCTCTCCCTTGCATCTGCCGTCATGCTTTGCCTCGAGATTTGGTATATGATGAGCATCATTGTCCTTGCCGGAAACCTTGACAATGCCGTGACTGCAGTTGGTTCCCTTTCTATTTGGTGAGTTCAATAAGTCTACTTTGTATATCCTTCTGTCATAATGAAATTGGAAATAAGGTGTATGGAATTTTCCTGGCTCTCTTCAATGAATGGCCGATTTTATTTTATTTATCACTTTGATTGTGTATCTAAATAATTTGTCGTTGATAACTCAAGGCCTGTCTGGCTGCAAATATCGCATTTCCGGTTTATCGTATGCCAAGCAATGAGAATCTTATGAATTGTCGATTGGAATAGAAAATTAATCGTTGAGATTTTTATAATCGTTATTTAACAAGTCGCTAATATTTATGCTAATCATCTACCATTTTTACATTTATAGAATTGTGATATTATGTATTAGAAGCCTCGACTCAATTTTTTGTATTCTAAGATTTCAATTAGATACTAATCTTTTCTTTTGCTGTAATCTTTTCAGCATGAACATTGATGGGTGGCAGACCATGTTGTTCATTGGAGTCAACGCTGCTATAAGGTAAGAAGCTGAGATTCTTATCTACACTTATTATTTTGTTCTCAATAAGCTCAATTATAACGTCAATAATTTTGTTCACTGAAAACAATATCTCCTAAAAACATTTGTGGCTGGAAAATGTTCGACATCGAAAACAAATGGAACCATGGAGAAAATAGGAATCCATTTTGCTTAAATGTCCGAAATGATTGAAGAATTTGGACTGATTTGGCAAGACATGTTTATTACTATTTTTTTCCATGACAATGGTGTTTATCACTTTGTAGTAACGCTAGCTTCAGAACAGATTAGATAGCACAAACTGCAATTAGATAGACAATGTTGTAAATCTTGTCTACTATCACTATCCATTTCACTGCCTTTTTTTTTTCTCTATTCCAGTGTTCGCGTCTCAAATGAGCTTGGCTTTGGACGTCCAAGAGCAACCAAATATTCTGTCTATGTCACTGTCTTTCAATCACTCCTGATTGGGATTCTTTGCATGATTGTTGTCCTAGCTACAAGAAATTATTTAGGTATTATTTTTACGCAGAGCGAAACTATGCTACGTGCAGTTTCTCGCCTTTCAATCCTTCTTGGAATTACAATGCTTCTCAATAGTGTCCAACCGGTGATATCAGGTATTGATTCAACTTTATTATATCATATACCGCATCTAAATGCTGCATCGTATCTCTAGGTATCGTGTTCCCTTCCTCTCCCGAAGTAATTTTTTCGGAGCCATTTCGCAGGTGTTGCCATTGGAGGTGGGTGGCAAGCTCTAGTCGCTTACATCAACTTGGGTTGTTATTACATTTTTGGTCTTCCTCTCGGATATGTTCTTGGCTATGTGGCTAATTTTGGAGTGATGGTAAGTAAATTTTTACTTGAACCTATATATTATACGATTATGCATCCAAAATTCGATTATGAATTTCAATTACAACAAGAATTTTGTGGCCCGATTCTAGAAAGCATAACTCTTCCTCCGAATCCAGACTGCGATTAGTTGTAATGTAATAGCCGGAACTCCCTCTCATCTAACCAGTTCCCAGAAAGACAAAATGAAAATCATGTACTGGTCAGAGAAATTTGAATTAGAGATCTAGAATTTTGTTCATCTTTTCCCATAATAATGTCTCGGGGTTTGCGGTGATAAGTTGGTATATCTACCACCGAAATGAGTTGAATCGTATTGTTTTTGAGTCTGATAAGAATTTTATGTTCTCTCTGTCAAAATTGCATCATATCAAATTTCAACATCATTTATATTCAATTGTCAAAATTTATGTTTTCTTTTAGGGACTCTGGGGTGGCATCTTAGCCGGAGTAGCCCTACAGACGTTGCTGCTCTTGCTGGTACTATACAAAACCAACTGGAACAAGGAGGTTCGTTTTAGTGTTTCTACTTTGCTGAGAATGTTTTTCATATTTAATGGTATAATGTTTTTGGATTTTAAGAAACATTTTTCAAACATGTTTATATATGTTGATTTTACTTTTTTCTTACTTTTTAAGCCAACAACAAAAAAAGTTACTTTGGAAAGAAGACGTTTATTTTATAGCTTATTTTCAGTAGTCTTTTGAAGCTTAGTGAAAAACACACTGTAAATGTTTGACGATCTTTGAATCTATCTCTTCGCATACCAGGGCATGTTTTTGGATTTTAAGAAGATTTTTTTCACTAATTATTTGGCAATTCTTACTTTCATTTTCATTGAAAATTTATATTACAAAATATCCTTTTTATAATTGTATTGAGAAACTACAAATTGCAGGTTGAGCAAACAACGGAGCGCATGCGAAAGTGGGGAGGACATGATGTAATTGAGAAATGAAAGGTAGAAATTTGACGGGACAAAAATACCGAAGAAGGAAAAAGGATTGCAAAAACATTTAAAGTAATTGTCTCGTTAAAATCTCGTCAGGAAAGTTCAATGAGACAAATTCGAGTGAAAGAAAAAAAGTAAAACCACTTCCCATGATTTCAAATATAAGAAATATTGTATCATGTCACTCATGTTTTGTGTGCCAATGATATTCATCAATTACTCGATGATTATAGTTAGCATGATGATGATTTAATGCAATTACATTGGCAAAAGATGTTGTTACTCTCTTCAAAAGTTTCATACTACTTGTAACGTACCAAAGTAAAATCATAAACTTATATTAAGGGCCTGTTTGGGAGTCATTCTTAACAAATTTTTAGTAAAATTCTTACCGTTAAATAGTATAATCAGCCACTTATTTTGATCAAGTCAAACAAAATTTTGATATTGGAGTCAATTATTGCGGCTCTAACAGTCAGTATTTTGATTAAAATCAAGAAAAAATTGCTCACAAACAAACACTAAGAGTAAATATATTTTTTTAAGTTATAGACATCGAGTGCAAAAGGAATGACTTTGTAAAACCTTAATAAGAAAAAAAAAAGTGACTTTTTCCTAGTAGGATATTTTCATTTGGACTTTTTCTATACAAGTTATATGATAAACAAGAATATAATTGGATAAAAGATTGAACTACCGGTCGAAACAAAATTTTATTTTTTCAAAATCTTTATTTAACTAATCAAATGTATTTGAAAGTTCCGAATGAGTTCTAGTAATATTGAATCATCAATTTATACATCAATAATGACAATTTCGGATACTGGTTTCTTTATACAAGTGCATGAGCATATTTAATCATTCTTGTAATCATTTTTTTTTTCATAATACGAAGTTGGACATCATGTACAAAAGTATTGTTAATAACTTTTTCTTTTCGATTTTTTTTATAACAATATAACTTATTGACATATCTCCATCTTCAATATTTTAATTACTTCAACCTCTTTTAGGGTTTTACAATTACTTATGTCTATAAATTTTTCAAGAGTATAGCCTTCTAAATGGAACTATCTTTCTTTTTCGCTCCATTTTTTCGAGAATATTTATCTTTAGAATCGAATATGAAAACACTTTAAGAGTGTCATTTATATAATACTAATAGTTTGTCCTTTCATAAAATCAATACCAGATGGATCATTTATAGCGGGTATATGAGATTATATGGATCTCTAATATGATCAGTAACTGCATTTTGCAACTGAGTTTTTTTTTTTTTTAATTATCAAGTATTAAGATATTGATAACATAATATATATGCTGCATTTTATGAATATTTTCAACTACTTAATTCCTACCCCTATTGTTGAGAAAAATGCCTTGCTAAGATGACAATCGCCAGATCATTCTATAAAATATATTCATTATGGTTTAAGATATTTTATAGTAAAAAGATATACTCCGAGTATTATTTTATATTCATCTTAGTGTATTGTGGTGGAGTAACTTCACATACTATACAAAAAAAATTTTTAAATGGAAAATATTAGGTTTCTGATCATAAACCAACACGAAGAACTATGATATTGGTAAGTTAAATACTAATGATGCTATATGTAAAATATTATTCCCCATGGAAAATGGAAAACATTTTGTTCTCAATAATAAAGATTTAACAATTGATCAGACGCATTTAAATGATTTGCTAAAGTATGAGCAATAGAATATTTAAACATTATCCCAACAAATAAATTCTAAAAGATTCGAAATTTAGGCTCACTAGCATTAACAATACATATTGTCTTCATTTTAATATGAAAATCAAGCCCTTCTATAATATATTAAATATCACATCAAGTTAAAATCATTTTTTAAATAATCTCAATCATATTATAGTTCAATTATTTCAATAATATCTTACTTTTCGTTTATCGATATGTAATAAATGCTACAATTCTTGTCATGTATGAATTTCGTGTTATTAATTCTCAATTAATTCACATTAACATTAATCTAAACTCAATGAATCTAGATTCGATGAATTTCGATCTATAAAAATCTAGAGTTATTATAAATGAATTTATTTCTATTCATGTATTTAAGAATTTTAATGGATGTTTAAATTTATGTATTAACAATTAATTTTTATGTACCAAATGTAGTATAAAAGTGAGATTATTCTTGGTGTACATAGGGGGCACCATAATGGTGTCCATAATGAACACATGGTGCCCCTTTATTGAAGGGGGTGCCGGCCATGTAGTATAAAAGTGGGATTATTCTTGGTGTATATAGGGGCCGGCACCCCCTCCAATAAGGGGGCACCATGTGTCCATAATAGACACCATTATGGTGCCCCCTATGTACACCAAGCACAACCCATAAAAGTGTTGTTCATTTATAATATTTCATCATCATAAAAAAATTGAATCATACAAGTTGAGTTTTGAGAGTATAATTTTATTTTCTTAAATTTCTATCCTAAATTTTATTTTCGTTCGTTTGAGACTAGTCAAATTCTCCGAACAAATTGGTATCAAATATTGATTTTACAACACTTATAAAGTATTTAAGAATAATATACAATGTACTAGTAATTTAAATTTGAGCAAATAATCCTACGAACTTCAAGTTGTAAATATATAATAAGATCATGCAATCATCCGGTATATGTATCTTTGATGTCTAAATGATCAACATAGAGGGTGACAGGGCCCATATGTCACCCTAAGCTCTACTTGTTGCTCTGAAATGCACTTCCTCGCAAGACGACTATGGCCAACTTAGGAAAGTTAAAGCAGGGTTAGGGGCGACAACGGGTCAGTTACATTTGCAACCCTTCGTTTTGCCATTTGAATCATTGGAGGCACTTGCAAAACCTACTGCAGGAAGTAACCAGTAAATTCAAATTGTCATTATGTTTACTAAAAAAGAACTATATTTTATGAGTATATTTAAATATAGTTTTAAAAAAGATGCTGCTCTTTTTCTTCAATTGAGATATCGGATTGGAAAACATACTCCCAACTTGAGCTAGTGATGGTTGATGATTGATTTTAAATGCAGAGAACGAGCATTATATGAATTGAAGAATCATCTGGTTCTTCAATTTATATTAATAATTATTGATCGGTAATAATCCAACCGATTTTTCCAAATAATAAAATATTTAAAATTATTGAACTTCTAATTAAATATAGTGTTTGCTTCAATTAGATTAGAATTAATAACATAAAACCCCCTAAAAACGTTTTCATGTGTGATATATCCCTGCCTATTAAAAAAAAAAAAAAAAAAAAAAAAAAAAAAAAAAAAAAA
>CAIGRN010009781.1:0-10931 GCA_903798345.1 Fraxinus anomala | reverse complement strand
TGAAGTGAATGAATGAATGAAAACAAATACATGAGATCTATATATAGATATTGAAAATGTTTGTCTCAAAAGACACAATCTATAGAAGAGACACAACTATTAGAATTAGTCTCTATATTAGAAGAGACACATCTTTTGGAAAATTATAATGCCAAAAGTCACAATCTTTCATATAAAAGGTTACTTTTTCAGCCAAACAATTTCTAGAATATTCCATTATATTCTACGTAATTCTTCAATAATTCTCGTATTTAAGTGACTTTAAATTTGATTTAATTTTTCATTCATCAAATAACAATTTTCACTTAAATAATCATTTAAACTTAGCCAAAACCAATTTTCGGTACAAAATTCCAACAAGATGTGCCCTTTAAAATTGGCCAAAACCAATTTTCGATAAAAAAATTCCAACAGTTAAGTGGTGTAAAGGAAGGATAACTATTTGAGTTTGTTGGAGCTGTGCAAAATTTTACAATCTTTTCAAAATATAAGAATCCGTCGGAAACTATTTTAAAGAGTCAAATATACAATATTTTATTATTCTGGTATTATTACCTTTTTTAAAGATATCAATGCTTCAATTAATTAATTACGTACAACGTTACTGTTTTATGTGGCTAGGGGACATAATTGAGCATAATGTAGAGGAAAACTTGTAGCCATCTCATCTACAACTCCTATCAATATTACTGTCATCAAGTTTTGATGCGAAGATCATATTACCCTTGCCCTTCATTAGTAGAAATTTTAGTTTCAACGATAAAAATGTCGTATTAAAAAGTTTATTTTCGATCATTTTCTAAAACAAGTTTTATGATAAGAATTTTCGTCTCTAAGCGATTTCTTATTTTTATCGGCAAATGTGTCTATCAAGCCACCTAATTGCCAATACTTTTACTTTCTTTTGAATTGAGCGATATAATGATAAACTTCTGTCCATGATATAATTATAATAGGTGAAATGTAGTTTGTAAGAAATGCAATATTGTAAAAGTTTCTCCCTCTATGAGACTCACTGCAAGAGCATGTTGAATATTTGGCTGGATCACTCAACTTTAGTTTATCTTAATCACATTATTGATGTTCAATTTACTTTTAAAATTAATCGTTCAATCTAAACTTAGTGTCACAATCCTTTTTTAACTTTAAAAGTGATAACAATCTGACGTGTCTTACATTCTCAATAAATATTTGTCCCATAAACATATTGTGGTATTAAAATTTGTTCAGAAAATTCGATAATTCATGAGATGAAGCATACTCAAGAGTTTTATCCATTCCAAGTTTTAAGATTTTGTAGTTACGATAAGATTATGCCCTTGTTTGACAGTGATTAAAATCAAGATTTTAATTTAAATAAAAGTCAACAAGTAATTTACACCACACATTTTATGAGACAAACAATTTTTTAATCACTTATTTTATCAACTTTATTAAAATCTGTTAAAAATCTGATATTTAATCCCCATCAAAGGAAATCAAAATCCAGATTTTAATCCAAATCAAAATCAACAATTAATTTTAATTACATATTTCATGGGAAACACAACTTTTCAACGACACATTTCGTGATTTTTTTATCAAAAATTACTAAAAATCATATTATAATTCCTACCAAACAGGAGCAGTAACTTTTTAACCTTAGCCAAACAAGTACCAATTTCCCAAGTTGTTCGACTATAAATATACAATCTACCACCCATCGAAATATCCTTAAGAGTCTAAGCCAAAATTGCTGATTCTAATTAGCATGGCTCTTCACTCGCATATTGGTGTTCTAGCTTTCCCTTTTGGCTCACATGCTGCTACTCTCCTCACCCTTGCGCAACGGCTAGTGGCATCCTCGTCATCACAAGACATAACTGGACGATTTTTTCCGGGCAGGAGTTTGACAACATAAAAGTTTACGACGTGTGGGATGGGATGCCGAAAGGTGAACCTTTTACCGGTAGTCATTTGGAGGCCATGCAGTTGTTCCTTAGCGCAACGCCGGGTAATTTTGAGAAGGTTATGAAAGAAGCAGAAGTGGAAAGTGGTATGAAAATAAGCTGCTTGTTGACCGATGCCTTACTTTGGTTTGCCTGTGATTTGGCTGAGGAAAGAGGGATCCCTTGGGTGCCGTTTTGGCCTCCTGGATCTTTCTCTGTGTCTGCACATATGTACACAGATAAAATTTGGAGCATGATGAGATCATCCGGTAAGTTGTTAAATGATATATTTGTTGACTTATTCACTTCGTTCCATAGATACGAAGTATTAAGCATGTCTAAAAAGTAAAAGGAAAAGATTTTTACAAAATTCACCCCCCCACCCCACCCCCCACCCCAAAAAAAATGTTTTAATATTTACGATATTGTAGAGTGACTTTCGTGGTCTTCCAACTACCGCTAGCCAGTTATTTTTGGGTGGTCCACGTATTGAAATCTTTAGCAAGGGTTCAAGCACGAGTCACATTATAATTTTCATTCATATTTTTCTATTCATTTTCATCCACATATTTTTCAATAAAATAATATTTTCTATTACATCAATAACTTTTCCTTCTTTTTCAATCACATATTCACTATCACATCACAAAAAAAATACATTCTTTCCATTTTAATATGCATCAAACAGAGAGGCTAAGTAATATTATTTGGCATAGTTTTGAACACAAGTTTCCATATTTACAGACAAAAATTTATCCTTTTACTTTTACAAAAAAAAATAATAATAATAATGAAGAAAAATTGCACTGCTGATAATTATTACTTTAACGGTATGTTAGTTTTAAATTTCTTATTATAATTAGTCCTCAATGGCTATTCAAAGTTTAGGGACCTTGAACTATACAAGTTTCTTAGATGCTGGGTTTAACGAAATTAATTATCATGCAAGATATTCCGTGAGTCAACTCAACGTTTTTCATTATTTGTAATAGCAGATACAGAAAGTAGATAAATAGGGTTCACAATTTAAAATGAAGGATAAACGAAGTATCATTTAAAGCTTAGAGATCATTTTCATTTTTTACACAATAAAAAAACTTATATAGTAAATTTAATTTACTGAATAAACATGTCCTAAATAAAGTCATGAAAATAAAAAATAAATAGAAACAACGAAAAAGACCGTAGGTAAAAAATTATAACTTAAGACAAACAATAGAGTTTCTCAACGGTGACAAGTTATTCAACAATTATCTCATTATAGTTAATTTAGCGATCTTTATACTTAAATAATAAAGTAATAAAATAAGAAACATTAATATTACCTTCAAAAGTTTTGTTGATAATTAAAAAATAAATCAAGTGAATTTTAGTTTTTTGATAAACTTAATTTATTGTCACATTAAATAAAGTGAAAAAACACTTAGAACCGAAATACTTTCGAAAGTAAAATAACGGATAGACAAAATAATTTAATAGCATGTAATACTATGCTCTCGTTTGTTTTGGATTAAAATCCAATTAAAATCTGAAGTTAAAGTTAACAATTAGTTTTAACCACACATTTGATTATACCCACAACTTTTCACCCACACGTTTCATTAATTTTTATCAAAATTTACGAAAAATCTGATTTTAATTTATACCAAATAAGGGCATAAATGAGAAAATAAAAAGATATCATTATTTCTTGACTCAATATTGCATCTAAAACTAATTAAATTAATAAAAAATTTAATTATGGAAATATTAACTTTCATGGGTGACACGATTTCTCATTCAACAATCAACTAATGATCAAGTGTAAATAAAGTAACTAGTTATTTATCTGTTTTTGAAAACTAAGACCATCTAAATGTTCTTTATTGATGTTTAACTATTTTCAGTAGAATAATTATTATCTTTATACGATATTCATTCCATCGTGTCCAACTATTGAAAGGAGGTGCTGCAGAAACAGCAGAAAAAACTTTAGCATTTGTCCCGGGAATGTCATCAGTACATTACAGTGCTTTGCCTGGAGAAATCCTATCAGAAAACTTAGAATCACCATTGGCACTCATGGTTTACAAAATGGTACAAAAGTTACCAAAATCAACGGCTGTTGTGGTCAACTCCTATGAAGAAATTGATCCCATAATCACAACTGATCTGAAATCAAAGCTCCATAGTTTTCTTAATATTGGCCCTTCAATCCGCTCATCTCCCACTCTATCCAGTGGAGATTCAGGCCAGGAATGTTTGTTGTGGCTCGAAAAACAAAGGCGTGCGTCAGTTGTATACATTAGCTTTGGCACAGTATCAATACCACAGCCTACAGAACTGGCTGCATTGGCAGAAGCACTTGAAACTGGTGAGTTTCCATTTCTTTTTTCATTGAGAGACAATGCAAAGAAACTTCTACCAGAAGGGTTTCTTGAACGGACGAGTAAATTTGGAATGATCGTGTCATGGGCTCCGCAGCCGAAAGTTCTCGAAAATCCTTCAGTTGGAGCTTTTATAACTCATGGTGGATGGAATTCTGTCTTGGAGGGTATATCATATGGAGTCCCCCTTGATTTGCAGGCCATTTTTTGGTGATCAGAATTTGAATAGCACAATGGTGGAAAATGTATGGAAAATTGGAGTCAGACTTGAAGGAGGCGTTTTCACCAAAAATCGAACAATTGAAGCCTTACATTATATAATGTCAAATGACACAGGGAAGACAATAAGAGAAAACATAAATAATCTGAAAGAGAAGGCTCAAAATGCTGTCAAATCTGATGGGAGTTCGACTAAGAATTTCAAAGCATTGTTAGAATTGCTCAAATTTTCAAGTGGGGTTTGAATTTGATCCTTGTATGCATTTCAAGATAAAACATAGTTTGTGTTGCCTTCTGTAACAACTCTTGTGCTGCTTTTACAGACTATTTTTCGTGTCATCTCTTCGTAAATGCTATGCAATTGAATAACTTGCATACCCTTGTGCATTCTTTTAGTGCATGTTTCGATTTTGTGCCTTGACAAACTCTTAGTTGTTAGTAAGAACAATATAGCTAATTGACCTCAACTCATGTTTTAATTCATTACTTTTAGATTTTTCTCTATTAAATTTGAAAACAGTACAATCTAATTTGATAAACCAATCAAGGAGAAGAAGAATTAAGAATTAAGAGAAGAAGAAAAAGAAAACATATTATTGAACCACCAAAAGAATAGGTTTCTAATGAAATAATTAGGTTTATATAGTACAAGAAAAGTAAACAAACATGAAACCTACACTAGAAGGAAATTAAATAAAATTATGCATAAATTAAATATGCTATATAAGCTAAAATCCCCCCACAAACTCATGATGCTACATCAAAAAGCAATGAGAGTTTGTCAAGCAAGAAGTGAAAACGAATGATTGAATGAGACTTCGCGAAGAAGTCAGAAAGCTGCAATGATGAAGAAACAAAAGGTAGGGAAATAGTGTAGCTTGCAGATGATGGCAAACCAACAATCAGTCTCAATATGTTTCGTGTGCTCGTGGAACACAGAGTTGTGAAATATCTAAATAGCACTTTGATTATCACAATATATAGGGGTTGGAGAGGACGAATGAATATCTATGTCTGCAATAACCAACGTAACCACACAATTTCAATGGTGGTAGATGTCATAGCTCGTTACTCTATCTCAGTAGTGGAGCGGGGGAAACAATAGTTTATTTCTTACTCTTCCAAGAGATAAGAAAATCATCCAAAAATATACAAAAATCAGTAGTGAACTTGAGATTACTGGAGTTACTGCCCGATCAGCATCAGAATAGGCACGGAGTACTAAAAAAGAGGTTGTTGGAAACAAAAAACTCTAAAAGCAAGTACCACAAAAATAGCGCAAAATACTAACAACAACTGCCGAATAAAATGTAGTAGCAACTGAAAAAAAACTAACTAACAATGTGAACAACATAAACAATATTATGGGAAGATAAACTAGACATCCAACAATGGTGCAATATAAAGTGGGATCAGTCAAGGGTACACCATCAAAGGGCATTCTCAGAGGGTGAATATCGAACGTTGGACTCAAGAGAAGTATCAACAGTTTTAGTATTAGTAAGACGAGCACGCTCAATAACATCCATAATATACTTGAATTGAGAGAAAAGATAACATCTAGGATAAAAAACAACTTCGATCCCCAATAAATAAGATAATGCACCTAAATCTTTCATTTCTAAACGACTAGTCAATTCAAATTTCGAATCTCCAATCCCATCAACATCATCACCGGTAATAATCATATCGTCAACATATAATAAAAGTAGAATGCGGCCAGCTGAAGTTCATCCAAAGAATAGGACAAAGTCATGATGATTGGATGTAAAACCAAGAGAGGTAACAGCAGTGAACAATTTCTTAAACCAGGCGCGCTGTACTTGTTTGAGACCATAAAGTGCCTTCTTGAGTTTGTAAACATATCCAGAAAAGTGAGAAAGACTAGGAGGAGGAACCATATAAACCTCTTCTTAAAGATTTTCATTCAAAAAGGCATTTTTGACATCCAACTGAGAGAGACTTCATTGACGAACAGATGCAACTACAATAAGTGTACAAACAGTAGTCATCTTGACAATAGGAGCAAAAATCTCCTCATAATCCAGACCATACTGTTGATTAAAATCCTTAACAACTAATCTAGGCTTGTAATGCTCAACCAAAGTGTCATATTTTATTTTAATCTTATAAACCCAACAAGAACCAATAACATATTTACCTGAAAATACTACAATCAAGTCCCAAGTGTAGGTCTTATGTAGAGCAAAGAGGTCGTCAGCCATAGCCTGTTGAGAAAGAAGGTCCAGAATAGCTTTTTTATAGGAATAGGATTCAGATAGTTTGTGAATAGAGGCTAGAAAATAGCAAAAGGACACAAATAATAAGAATAAGCAAAATAAGGTAACTGAGTGGACTTATGAATACGTTGGCGGAGAGTAGGAACTGGATCATCAATCTCATGCGATGATTGGAAAGCTATAGAAGGAAGATAGGTATTATGAGCCTACGTATGTGTACCTATATGACATAATGAATCAACAGTACATGGGGTATGGAAATGTGGTCCGTTAATATCATCAGAGAATGGATCAATACAAATGAGGTCTGTTTTAGTCACGTCATGAGTATTATCAGAAATAGAAAAGAACGGAATGTGCTCAAGAAACACGACGTGACGAGAAATATTTAATTTCTTATTAATGGGATCAAAATGTCGATAACTATTTTGTCGCAGAGCAAGATGTAAGTTTACTATGTTCGACTTCAGGACAAAGAATAAAGCAAGTATGCCAAAGATTCTCAACGAGGAGTAATCAGGTGGATGCCAATACAATGTTTTAAAGGGTGACAAACCTGAATTGTAGGAAGATGTAATCTTATTAATTAAAGAAACAACACTAAGAACTACTTCTCCCCAAAATTTACTAGAAACTTTGGCAGACAAAAGAAGGGAACGAACAGTTTCTACAATGTGCCTATACTTTCGTTCAGCAACACCATTTTATTGTGGGTTATTAATACACGTGAATTGATAAATTGTGCCATTAAGAGCAAGCAATTCAGAAAAATCAGTATACTCTCCACCCAAGTAATATCTAAAACACTTAATTTCAACAGAATGTTAAGTTTTAATAAGTGTTTTAAAAGAATGATAAGTAGAAAAAAAGTAAGAACGTCGTTTCATAAGATAAACCCACAATAATGTCATAGTCAACAAGAACAAATTATACAACAGAATGAGAAACACTTCGAGGAAAAGGTAAAGTAGAAAATTTAGCTAATTTGCAACTACTACAATCAGAAATGTCATGAATTTGAAAATCTCCCAATTGACCCTTAGAAATTAAAAATTTCAAACGACTAGTGAAAACATGTCCAATGCAAGAATGCTACAAATAAAAACTAGAAGACGATGAATTCAAAGAGAAAGATGACAAGTCAACACCATAGGCTGCAACGTGTGGTGGTCTCAGATTGTTCAGAATCAATTTCAGAGATCAAGGATTTGCACATGACAAACAGTAGAAGAAAACCGAAATAAGTATCCAAAATCACACAATTGGCCAACAGAAGTAAGGTTCAAAGTAAAAGTTGGAACACAATAGACGTCAGAAAGTGATAAATTATACGTGTTAATAGAACCAACACCAGCTAAAGCCAATGATGAGCCATCACCAATCATAACAGACATAAAAGAGTTAGAAGAACGCAAGCCATTAAAGAATTTTAAATTAGATGACACGTAGTCAAAGATCCATGATGAAGAAATAACTGAGTGACTCTAAGATGACAAACCTATATAAGTAGAGGACATAGCATGTGGCTGTGTGGCTAAAAACTTCTGAAACTACTCAGGG
The DNA here is from genome assembly GCA_903798345.1 of Fraxinus anomala. Classification (NCBI taxonomy): domain Eukaryota; kingdom Viridiplantae; phylum Streptophyta; class Magnoliopsida; order Lamiales; family Oleaceae; genus Fraxinus; species Fraxinus anomala. Next base: position 2,618 of record CAIGRN010009781.1, on the reverse strand, counting down.
AAATGAGTCAACATGGGACTCGAGGAAAGTGGTGCTCCAAGTATAAACAAGTCACTAGGTGGCATGGTGACAGTTTTATAGCATTAGGTCGATAGGATCACTGCTTTGGTTGTGGCTGTTGCTTTTTCAATAGCTTAGGACATTGAGACTTCCAATGTCTATTTTGTTTGCAAAAATTACACTCATTACTAGTAACTTGCACATAACATTTGTTCTGATCTTGTGTGGATGGTCGAGAAGGTACAACCAACACTGAGGTGCTAGATGGAGGAAGAGATACTTCTCCTACAAGAGATTTCAAATGTGTTTTCTCAACTACAAGTTCACTAACACTGAATCAACTAAGGGAAGTGGAGTGGGATGCAAGATAAAACTTCCAAGTCCCTCAAAATCACTACGAAAGTAATCATTGCTCTTCTCTGAAAGTAATATATTTCTCACACGTTTTCAGTCTCGCTGATTCTGTAAGAGCCAACTCATCCCAAATTGAATTCATAACGGCGTAAAACTCGAGAATACTCATGTTCTTCTGTTGTAAAGCTCATATATCAATCTCCAACTGATACGATTTTGCAAAATTAGACTTAGCGTTTAAGTTCTGAAAATTATCCCAAACTTCTTTTGCTCTTTCAAACTTTCCTGACTGTGTACCAATGGATTGGTCAATAAAATTATGAATCCAAGTGAGGATTTTCGTATTGTTTAACTCCTAATTATCTAACTCTGTCACAAAATTCTCAGCAGTGTTCTTGAGTTTCACAACAGTTTCATTAACATAACCCCACAATATTTTTCTCTTTAGAAAGTTCCTCATCACGACACTCGAATATAAGTAATTTTACGATCTAATCTAACACTAATTGATTGAAGTGAATCATCCATTTCAGTTGTCATTATAAAATCAACAAATAAGCTACTACCAATCAAAAGAAATAACCAAATTCTAAGAAAAACAACAACAACCAACCTACTACCACGAACTATCATAGGAATATATTGCACAGTACACGTATAATCAAACTAATACCACCAAACGATTAGAAACCCACCTAAGAACACGTCCTGTTGAAGCTTTGCCAGAAAGTATGTCACGTTCCCACACACACTGCTTGTACCTTTGAGCGTGATGGTTCGATTGTCGCAAAGAGTCGCTCATGGTAGTACATGCGTCGCCTAGAAAAATTCTTCTCATCATCGTGAACCTAAATATGGTCACCAATCTTCGATTTGAGGTCGACTTGAAAAGTTATGGTGGAAAAAAACTTGAGAAACGCGTAGTTAACTAACAAGTCACTTTTAATTAGTTTCTAGATGATTAAACATTAAGTCCAATTTTCCTAAATTGAATTACTACAGTTGTAATATTTGAAAAGCAATAAACAATGAACACCGATATGATGATGGAGAAACACAACTGGGTAAAAACTCCGGGACTAAGCCAGTTACCTCCGCTATATACAATGTGGGTTACAATTCAATTCTCAACTAGTTTCACTAGCTGTTGTAAACCTTGCAACTCCAAGATCCGCTGCTCATTCCAGCCTTGCGATCTGCTACTGTAGATACTGTCTAGCCAACCTGCTAGATCTCTTGATCTATCTCCTGTAGCTTCCAAGTTTTGCTGTACTTACAGACTCACAATCTTCTACCAAGATTTGCTGTAGCAGTCTCACGTTCTTCTACACACGTCTCTTCCAAATGGATAACCAGGAATCACATATTCATGTTCTTCTTCCTGCGCTTGTAGTCCAATCTCTCTCAACCTCCTGAAACTTCTAAAGTCCAACTGAGAAAGTACCTTCTTATGACAGATAAAAAGTAGGTGGTATTTCGATTTAAGGAATTGATATTTTTCCCAACAGGTGGTTGTATGATCTCAAGAATCAAAAGATAGAATTAATGTAAGAATATCTTATCTCTTCTAAGGATGATATGACGAAGTAATATTATGAATAATCATACAATGTCTTGGATATTTATAGGAGAAGGGAATTAGGTTGAATGAGCCGAAAAAATCTGTTTAAAATCGCAAATTAGGGTTTTTCAAAACAATCTGTCGCTCGAGCGAAACCTCGATGATAGGCGAGCGAGAGCCGGGCGACAAGCGAGCTATAGCCATTCTGTTTTGGTCACTCGAGCAGTGCTCAGGAGATAGGCCAGCGATAATGCGGCGCTGTGTTTCCATATTTGAACCCTAGACCTTATAACCCAATTTATACAAATTGCACCCTAAGTCCTTAACTTTTACAACATGTTACACATTAGTCATTTTGTCCACAGAATTGCAATGAAAACAATACAAACTAATTTGATAAACCAATCAAAGGAGAAGAAGAACTAAGAATTAGAGAAGAAAAAGAAGAAAACATATTAAGAGTAAACAAAAAGAAAACCTACACTAGGAGTAAACTAAATAAATTTATGCATAAATTTAATATGCTATATAAGGCTAACAAAATTATTTTGAATATTTAATAGGATTGACTTAATTTATTTATTAAATACAGTTGAATTGCATGATATTTATTATATGTTATTATATATTAGAACTTGTTTTTCATAAATTTATTGTTGAATTAAGAGATTTTTACTTATCCTTACGGTTAGGATTTATTTGA
>CAIGRN010009750.1:0-16295 GCA_903798345.1 Fraxinus anomala | reverse complement strand
ATCAAAATTATTGTTTCAACGTTAATTGACGATTTTATGGACGAAATGCGTGAATGGACTAATGTTGCAATTATATGAAAAGGTTAGGGACTTCACCCGCAAAAATTAAAGGTTTTGGTGTAATTTGCAACAAAATGAAAGATTTGGTACCAGCGCTGCAATTTTTTCGAGTCAAAATTATTGTAGCAACGTTGACTGACGATTTTTTGGACGAAATTCAAGGTTTGGGACCGACATTACAATTACATATAGAGGTTTGGGACTTCGTCCGTAAAAATTAAAAGTTTGGGTGTAATCTGCAACAAAATGAAAGGTTTGGGACCGCGGCTGCAATTTTCCCTATTTTTAATGTACAATAATTATATTTAATAAGTCACAAATTTTAATACTCAACTTTTTAAACTATTCAAATCATATTTAGACTGTGCTTGTTTCTCATTTTTTCAAAAACTCATTTTCAACTACACATTCATCCATAAAATAATTTTACACGTAAATCGAAACTTTATTTTTTATCCACATATTCTTTAAAAAAATTATTATTCCAAAATACATTTTCATACAAAAGATGGGGTTCAAATAAGGACTTAAATTCATTGATCAGTACATAAAAAATTACATTAAATAAAATATAAGGAAAAATCAATAAATATTTCTTGAAAAAAGTAAAATAAAGAGCCAAAATAAAGAACGCTATTGTATTACATAACATTTTTGACTCGTGAAAATTACATGGAACCAGATTTTTTAAGTTACCATTTCAAAAATGAGATTTAAAGTTTGTTTATGCAAATTCATATGATAATTCAATATTATTAAATTAAATTTCAAATCCATTTCATTTTATTCTTCCCCGTTTCCCCCTCTTTCTATTCCCTATCTACCATTTCTTCTACCCATTCTTATTCTTCTTCACCGATCGGGTTCTACATATTTTTTCTTTATCGAGCAACCACCACACGCAGTCGCACGCAAAATCGCTGTGTAGCAAAATAGTGACGATGGAGTTGCGTTCAAATCGTCGCTACTTGAAGCAATGACAACGTTGATGCAGGCGCAAGCATTGCAAGCAGTAGCAACGACGCTGCGCAAAGCAGATATATGAGATATGAGCGAGTCGTTACTGGACGCTGCATTGAAAATGGTGGTTTGTTGATGAGACCGTAGTGGTTTGCAAATGGCTTCCTTGGTGGTTTGTCGAGACCGTGATGGTTTCTTGGTTATTAGTCTATAAAAGAGTGTTAGTTGGAAATTGTGGTGGTGGCGATGGCAATGTTGGTGGAAGCGGTGACGACGACGATGAGGTGATGGCAATTTGTGGGGTGTTGGTGATTTTGGATCTGATTTGTTGGTGGTGAGATAATGGTGGTGGCGCTGATTGTTGTGGTGAAATGACGGTTCTGATGATGTTGTTGATGATTGTGGTGGTGGTAGTGGTAGTGGTGACGGTGTTGGAAGCTGTGGCAGTTGTGGTGGCTGCAGCGACAATGGTCACAAATTATTTAGTTGATTGTGACTAATAAATTGGTTAATGAGTGACAAAACAAATAACATGTGAACAATAAAATAGATAATTTGTGATTAATAAATAATGTGTGATCTAAAAAATTGTTAAGTTGTAACCAATAATTTGATAAGTTGTGTTCGAAAAATAATTTATTATTAATTAATTAGATATTTTGTGACTATGAAATAAGTTGTAATTTGTAACTAATGAATAAATATGTGATCTATTAATTTGATAAATTGTGATCGATGAATAAATTGTGACATATAAATTTTTTGATATTTGACCTATAAATTTTTTGATTGTGATCGAGAAATAATTTGTTACAAATTAATTCGATAATTTGTAACCAAATTATATAGACTTTAATGTATTTATAAAATAAAATATTTGTTTAATTAATTGTTTTATAAATACAATTTAATAAAATCTAATTTTTGAAGTTTCAAATTTAATTTTTTTAATTTTAGAATGTGGCATACTTTCTCTTATACATGAATTTTTCACTTTTGAGTCAAAATATTTTGGATGTCCTAAGCCCCTATTGAGTCACATTCTCATTTTCTTTCTCATTCTTCTACTTATTTTTAATCACGTATTTTTTAATAAAATAATATTGAATTAAGATACTTGTCCAAATTTAAAAATAGGTAGGAGAAAAACAAGGTGTTGTGGCATGTATTAATTGGATGTTTTTTTTTTGTTTTTTTTAAACAGCTCAATCAATCGTCAACACGTGACAGTCCTATTTTTGAATCTGTTCTTGTAACATGTTTGAATAATATTTTTCATCATATTAATAACATTTCATTTTTTTAATTATATATTCATCATCACATCACAAAAAAATATATTCTTTCCCAAAAATTGTACATCAAACACACTTCAAATAAGAAGCCCTTTATAAATTTATAAATAAAGAGTTTCGAAGATCAATAATTCTACTTGTACAGATGGAGTTCCCATGCCATTTGACCATTTTGTCAATAAAATTGTACAAAATTCCGTAGCACTTCTCTTCGAAGATAGCTGCAACTGCAAATAACAATAGTTGATATTTAGGAAAGAAAAAGATTGGCGTCATCAATCGTCAGTGGAAACTGATCAGTTCAAGGAAGGAGTAGAAATGAGCTTCCAAGATCTCCAGAATTCCGGCAAGCGACCTTCCCCGTCAGCTCCTCCTCCGTCGCAGGCGGTGGCAGCCTCTATATTCCAGATCAACACCGCCGTTGCCGGTTTCCGTCGACTTGTGGATTCCATCGGAACCTCCAAGGACACTCCTGATAACCGTCTCAACCTGTCAGTAATTATTAGTATTGCTCTCCAATATTATTTTTATTTTTATTTCTCATTTTGCTGGTTTTTTCCTTTAAAATTGGTATGAATTAAAAGCAATTAGCTAGTCGAAAGACCTCCTCCAGCAGCTTTTATTTTTCCCCAATTTCAAAATTTCAAGTTTTTGTCATCAACAGATGCTGGATGTTTCATGAATTTTTAATTCGTAAGATTTTTGGAAAAAGCATGTTTTGTGCCTAATGGATACTTGGAGATTTCATCTATGCCCCGTTTGGATAGAAATTATAATCTACATTTTTTTCGAAGTCAACTTTTCAATCACACCTTTAATTAACTTTTATAAAAATAAGCTAAAAGTATGATTTAATCTCCACCAAATAGGAGCTATATATATACCCTGTAACTTTTCATTCATAAAGCAGATGAAGAAACATTCTGAAGTTCTATAAAATACAAATTCATGTAGTTGGTTTACTAAATTCATTTAAGTTTGTGACCATTGAGTTGTAACTAGCCTTACCAGGTAACCTTTTTATTATACCATGTCACTTTTTCTTCGTTCAAAGACTAGAAAACATGGAAATAGAGAGTTTCAAATGATACCTCTTCGATGGCTTGCAATGTTTTAACCTGGGGGGTTTAAACAATTAGTTTTGCTTCTACTGATTTTCTTATAATTAAATTGTTTTAACTCATCCCAAAGTGCCGATTTATTAGAAACAAAACAGTGTGCAAAGTGAATAGCGTCCTTTGCTATATACTACATTACCATGTATTTCCTACATCTTCATAATCATCATTTTGTATTTTTGTGGAAATAAATGGAGACAGGAACAACACAAGACAAAGAATATTGAGTTTAGTGAAGGAGACCTCTGCAAAGCTCAAATCTCTCAGTGAATTTGACCGTGGCATTAACGTCGATGTAGGCTGATTTTTCCCAGTAACTTGATATTAATTTATATTAAATTTAACTCTCAAAAATTCCATCCTCACCCCACAACCAACACATGACATTTTCGATGTAGGCACTCCTCGTAGTCTCACTTCATGTCTTACTGACTTATTTATTCATAATAGATATGTACTGTAAATTGCAAGCTTCATGTTAATCTCTTGATGTTCAGCTTTCTTTCTGTTTACAATTTAATTTGCATGTACATTCCTGACCCCACTGGTATTCTCCGTCCAATTTGTTATCCAAGCCTTTCCGTTTCTGTGCAAGTGCAGCAATTGCTTCTTTCGGCTTTTTCTCTGAATTATGAACATTCTAGTGTAACAACACTGCAACACAACATTTCTCCTTTTTTACCTCTTTTTTTTATGTCTTTGCTTCTGACATTAAATTTTGAAGTCGATTGAATTTTGCAGTCTAATTAGAAAGTGATACTTGAGTATGATATCGGCATTGGAAGTAAAAACATTTCCAAGTACGAGCATAGTGTAATCTAGTGCTCCTTACGTCTTTAATATTATTGAAGCAAGAGTGAATCCTTTATCTATGTTTTACCTTCAACTAAGTTTATGAACTTTAAAATAAGTGACTCCACCTCAAAATCCATATCAACTCACCAAAACTCTATCCTGCATGAAGACAGTATAAGTGTTTTGCTTAATGTGGAGATAGTAATAAATTAAGCCTTATGATAAAAAAAATTGGGATTGATTACAAGAAACCTTTCTTGCCATTTACGCCTACCAAAAAAATCCAGTGAAATCAAATCTTTTGCAAACATATAATACCATGTTAATTTCGTTTCTCTCTTCATCTTCTAACATATTCTGCTGCGACATTCTTGCCAATTAGTACTTCCTTGGCCTATGGACGATTTGTTCCAACTACTTTGGTTGTCTTTCGCTTGATTTACTTAGTGAGTACCAAGCCCACTCAAATTCAGGTAGCTTAGTTTGAGTTGTGTTTCCACAGAAGATTTTTCGGGTAGGACATCAATGATTCACACGAAAAGACTTCAGTAGCTACTAGTTCATGTTGAAGTTTAGAGCCAATATTTAGAGAAAGGCCTTTATAACCAACACTACTTGTGGATGTTTATCCAGCCAAGTAAGAAAATAGAAGATGCCAAGCTTGCTAGAGATTTTCAAACTGTCTTGCAAGAGTTCCAAAAGGTGCAGCAGCTTGCCTCTGAGCGAGAGTCGGCATTCTCTCCTGCTGCTCCTCCATCTTATGTGCCAGCAATGTAAGAGCTTTTGTTTTCTACCTTTGTATGTCAAGTTACATACAAAACTTAGCAATTTTAATTAAATGGGTGACTTAATTGGAATCCTGCGCTCTTGAGAACAGGCATAGCTCTGGTCAATATGCAGCACCCAGTGCTGAACAGGAGAACCAGCTGTTTCTTATGGAACAGAAAAGGTGAGCAGGTTTTATGAGAACTGTTTTTACAATTTTCAAATGATTCAAATTATGTTTTCTGAAAAACCGATATTTAGTTATATATTTTGTGTTACATAAAGCTGAAATTAATTTTTCATGAATATTGAAGGACTTAGTTACAGTTCTCAATGCCCATATAAATCAGAACTTTGAGAAAATTCTTAGCAGACATCTTCCCTTTCTGTAACTCAATACTAAATGGGAAAGTGGATGTGCCGAAATGGAACCTCAAAAATCTAACTCCTGAAATCAACTCTGTGGTGGCAAAGATTGACTTTTTAAACTTTGAAAACTGGGCTCATATGACACCAGCTAAGAAATTTTAGATCTTCTTGTGACAAGTACATTCTGCATTTCCTCAAAAAACATATTTACGTTTCAGGCAGGAGGTCCTTCTATTAGGAAACGAAATATCCTTCAACGAGGCTATAATTGAGGAAAGAGATCAGGGAATCAGAGAGATACAGGATCAAATTGGTGAAGCAAGTGAAATATTTAAAGATCTTGCTGTTCTAGTACATGACCAGGGTGTGGTTATCGGTAAAATATCAGACACCTGCTAGACACTTTTATTTCTACAGATGACATCCAACTTCATACAATACCATTATTATATATGTTTTGGCAGATGACATTCATTCAAATATCGATGCATCTACTGCCGCAACAACCCAAGCTAGAGTGCAGCTCTCAAAAGCATCCAAAAGTGGAAAATCTAAATCTTCATGGGTGAGTGGAAACTATACTAGCAAGCTTCAAGCTGAACAGGGCAGTTGTCTTTAAGCCCATTCATGAATATATTTCATTAATCTGAAAATATTAAAATGGTATATGTTTCTGTTTTAATTCATTGTCTCTTGCATTCATTTCTCCCAAAGCAACCTATTGGAAGAGAGAAATTCGGAATGCCAAATACAGGGCCTTGAAAGAAAAGCGTATAAGTTTCGGGAGAATCTTACCTACTTGCAATAAACGGATGAGTTTATGTGTGCATTCGTGTAAGAGAGAGAGGCATGTGTGAGTGTGTTTTGTGGGGGCAGGGGTATGGATATGTATTTGTAATGGTGGATAAGCAAATTATTTGAAGAAATACTAGAAGTTAATTCTAATTTTTTTGAAAAAAGGGCTCAAGGAAAAAGGTTTGTTTTGGGTACCACATTGTCTTGATTATGTAGGTAATCCATTTGGGGTAGATTTCTCTTTTCTGCCTTGCTCTCGTTTTTTAAGAAAGCAGGAGAAAGAGAAGGATTATTTTGGCGTTGAATAGAACTCGGACGAGAATGCCAACATAGCAAACCGTAAAATTTATTTCATAGTGAGTACTAAACAAAATATCTATACTGGTTTCAAATATACACTCATAATAAGTAATAAATAATCTGATGCAAAGTTCTTATAGTCATGCATGCATCCAATTTATATTGCTTCCATGGATGATGGTTTTTTGTTCATATGTTTCTCATAACAGTGCTGGTGGGTGTTGGCACTTGTCGTGGTGGTGCTGGTAATATTACTCCTCGTCCTAATTTTATAGCTGCAAGTACACCTGTGGCTTTGGCTTGTTTCAAAAATGGTGGCGGATGGAGTTTAAGCAGCAGTTGTATTAGTTGAGTACGCTTTCATTCCACAATGCATTGTGCAGTGTTTTCTTCTTTTGGGTGATTTTGCTTGGTTTTTCTGCTGATTCTCAATTGATAAGCTGTTTTAATTGAAGTTTTATATGTTGAAATTTGGCAATTTCATTGTTATATGTGGTTTTGACGGAAGATTCCTACTTTTGCGTGCCATATAAAAAAGTGGACTACATAGTACTACTCGATGGTATTAGAGCAGAATATGACATCATATGTTATTACCACAGTAAATTAATCATCGTAAATCATATTTATGATAGTTTTTAGCCCTGGCAAAAACTGTTGTCATAAATGACTAAACTGTTTTTTTGGTTGTAGTGACCTGGTATATCTTCTGTTTGTTACATGGAAATGTATCAATTTTTGAGATCGATATAATACTACCCTCTTAGTATGTTTGTTGTGTGAGATGGACCCAAAGAACTCAATACCGAATACACCTTTTATTTCTCTTAAATTGACAATCTTTTCTTTAGTAACCGACGTATCGAATTGGTCAATTTCATCTTCTTTTTTGAGTTTGATAGTCCTTAGTTGCATCACAAGTACTGATTTACCCCTTATTCAGTCTCATTCCTGCTACTTCAAAATTTAACATGCACGAAAATGTTCCAAAATGTACAAAGATTCATGAAGTACCATAACTTGGCAAAATGTATAAAAATGCGAGAAAGATGTCAAACTTATCGAAATATATCAAAATGAGCTAATTGTACGAAGAGGCCCCAAAGTGTTTCAAAATGTGTAAAATGTACCAAAAATAGTGCGTGAAATGTACCAAAATGCTTCAAAATATTTCAAAATGTGTGAATTAGTCTGCAACTTGCAAAAAAATGAACCAAATGCATAAATGTACCAAAACGAGTCAAAATGCACATGTACTAAAATACATCATAATGTGATAAAATGTACCAAAAAAAGTCCGAAATTTGTGAAATTTGTCAAAACGCGATAAATTGTATCAAAATGAGTCAAATGTTCCAAAACACTGAAAAGGGTACAAAATGCGGAAATGTACCAAAATTAGCGAAATGTACCACAATGTAATAAACTGTGCAAATGTATTGTAACATTCCAAAACGGATCAAAATACTCGAAATGCAGCAAAACACATCAAAATGTATCATTAATGGGCTAAAATGCATCATACTGTGCTAGAATGTAACAAAACGTGTTAAAATGTACCAAAATGTTCAAAAATGTGTCGAAATGATTGAAATTTACCAAAAACACTCATAATTTCAAACTCGTCAACATATATCAAAATATGTGAAATGGTTAAAATTGTTTCGAAGTATACCACTTTGTGCGAAATGTTCCATAATTCGTGAAAAAAAGATCAAAATGTGCGAAATATACGAGAAGTACCAAAATGTACCAGAATGCACCAAAATTTATCATAAAGTTTCAAATTGTACCGAAAACCACGAAATGCACCAGAATGTGCGAGTATATAAAAACGTTACAAAATGTACAAATTCGCCAAACGTACTGAAATTCGCAAAATGTACAAAAACACTAAAAACGTATCCAATGTGTAAAATGCCACAACTTACCAAAAATGTATCCAAATACGCGAAATGCATCAAGATGTGTCAAAATGTACTATTACAATGCACAAAAATTCGTAGAATTTGTGGAAATTCGAAAACATGTATCAAAATTAGTGAAATGTACCCAAATCAGAAAAAATAAATCGAAATGCACCAAAATATACTAAAATGAGCGAAATGTACAAAAAAAGCTCCAAAAGTACCAAACTATGTGAAATATAATATAATTTCTCAAAATGTACTAAAATATACGAAATATACCAAAACACATCAAAATGTACCTAAAGGATTGAAATTTACCAAAACATTCCATAATGTGTCAAAACACGTTAAAATATACGAAAATACACTCTCCACAATATACCATAATGTACAAAATGTTCCATAAGTTGTCAAAAATAGACAAAATACTCATAACGTACAAAAAGCGTGCCAAAATGTATCATAATAAGTCAAAATGCATCATAACATGCCAAATTGTACAAAAAGTCACAAATGTACAAAAACGTGTCAAAATGTATGATAATATGCAAAATGTGCCAAAATGCTATAAAATACGAAAATTTGCCCAACGTACTAAAATGCTCCAAAATATACCAAAACTAAGACAAATATATAAAAATATGTTAAATTTACCAAAATCGCTCTAAAAGGTACTAAAATGTGTGAAAAGTATCAAATCTTGCAAAAAATGGACCAAGATACACGAATTATACCAAAACACATCAAAATGTATCTTAATATGTCAAAATCTATTAAAATATTTCAAATATTTATCAAATGTGCGAAGTGTACCAAAATTCTAAAAAATGAGCTGATTTAATCAACATATTCACAATAACCCAAATACCATAGTATCTTTTAGTTGTTTTTGGTAATTTTACCACAAAATCCATTTTGATTCTTTCCCATTTCCACTCCGGGATAGGTAATGGTTGTAAGGTTCTTGCTGGCCTTTGATAGTCAACATTTTTCTGTTGACATATTAAACAATGTCCCAACATGTTCGGCTATCTCACCTTTCATGTTCCAATAACGCAACTTTAGAACTCTATACATTTTAGTAGCTCTTGGATGAACATAATATGTACTGCGTATGCTTCAGATAGAATATCACCTCGAATATTTTCTATATTAGGTACATACGACTACCATATAAACCGCATGATACCATTTCCAATATCTGAAAGTCTAAAACTTTCCCATAATATATACCATTCTTTACCTTGGAACAATAATCATCTTCTTGTTGCCCTTGTTGAATTTTATTCAATAAAGTTGGTTGAAGTGTCGATGTTGTAAGCTTAGCCTCCACAAATCCTTGTGATACGATTTCAATATCCATTTTTTGCAAGTCTATCAATTCTTATTTTTGAGTCACAATCATAGATGTAACACTAGATATCGATTTTCTACTCAACACATCAGATACAACATTAGCCTTTATTAGGGTGATAATTGATAACACAATCATAATCTTTTGCCAACTCTAGCCATCTCTGTTGTCTCATATTTAATTCCAAGTATGAATAAATATTTTAAACTTTTGTGATCGGTATAAATCTCACACCGCTCCTCATACAGATAATGCCTCCATAATTTAAGTGCAAACACAACTACGGCGAGGTACAAGTCATGTAGGATAATTCTTTTCGTATTCTTGAAGTTGTCTATAAACCACAAAGCCTCTAGTACAAGATGGAATCAAAATGATAGGAGCCAAAGTTAGTTTTTTCTTTAATTCCTGAAAAATTTGCTCACAAGTATTTGTCCACTCAAACTTCATACTATTTATGGTTAATTTTATTAAAGAAGTAGCAATTTTTGAGAATCCTTACTGTATCTACGATAATGCCCAGCTAAACTCATAAGAATCCAAACTTCTAAAGGCTATGTAAGTCGTGGCTAATTATTAATAGTCTCTACTTTACTTGGATCAACTGATATACCCTTACCTGATATTACACAAAAATACGATTCTATTTAACTGCTTTTCCCTTAAAACCTAAAAGTACTATCCTCATGTGTTCAACATGTTCTTATCTAGTGAAAGAATAAATAAGGATAACATCAATAAATATAATGACAAACTTATCCAGAGAATCCTTAAACACCTGGTTCATCAAATCAATAAGAGCTACTGGGGTATTTGTCAATCCAAATGGCATCACCAAAAACTCATAATGACTATATCTCGTACTAAGTGTCGTCTTAGGAATGTTCACCCCTTTATCTTTACTTGATGGTATCCAAATCGTAAATCAACCTTTGAGAATATTGTTGTACCTTGAAGTTGATCAAATCAATCCTCGACAATGGGTGTTTATTTTTAATTGTTACTTTATTCAACTCTCAATGGTCCATATACAATCTCCTTTACCATCCTTTTTCCGAACAAATAATATTGGCGTAACCCATGATGAAAAGTTAGGTATAATAAAACCTTTATCCGATAATTCTTGTAATTGTAATTTTAACTCTTTCACTTCGGTTGGGACTATTCTATAGGGAGTTTTGGAAATTGGAGGTGTTCCTGGAATTAAATCAATCACAAACTCCATCTTATGATCCAGTGGTATCCCAAGTAGATCATCGGGAAATACATCTGAAAATTCTTATGCCACTGGTACATCACTAAGATTCGGATTGTGTTATGCTTCAATAGCCATAACACTAACCAAGTATCCTATAAACCCACTATCTAGTAACTTTTTGTCGATATCATTGGGAATCTGAAACCCTTTCTAATCCCAACGAATGTGAATGGTTCATCTCCCAAAGGCTGAAAGGTTACTGACTTCTTTTTACAATATATAGTAGCTTAATATGTTGATAATCAATCCATACCTAAAATTATATCAAAATCTTTCAGATTCAATACAGCTAAATCAACATAGAGTTTTCGATTTTCTATAAGGATAATACAAGCTCTTAAAATCAGATTGGCTTGTTGTACATCTCTAGATGGAATAGTCACACTATACCTGACCTCTTGTATATTAGGTATCCTACCAAACCTCCTCACAGTCAGTAGACACAAATGAATGCATAGCTCCAGAATCAAATAGTACAAGTGCTGGAATGCCAAAGATAGAAAATTTTAAGTGTTACTACTAATAAATTTGTCTTGGCATCTGTTCTGGTTATAGTAAATACCCTTAATGGCACCTTCTTTTCTCTATAAGATTTGGATTACCTAGGCATCTCTAACAAGATGTCCCATATTTCCATAAACATAACATGTTCCAGTCTCTATAGGACATGCTCCAGTATGCTGTCCACCACATCTAGGGCAAGATGATTGTGATGTTGAGGCTTTATCCTGATTTATTTTTAGACTCTTACCCTAATCCCACAATTGTTGTCCTTGCCTTGGTTGGAACTTTGGTATCTGACTCTGGCTTTGGAATGTTCTTTTCTTGTCATTTTTTTGACGCATGTTGCCCCTGACCTTGTCTACACTATCGTCGAGACTCTTGAGCATGACTAATTCTTTGTTCGACTTGTTCTATTTTTTTTGACGAATGTTGCCCCTGACCTTGTCTAAACTATCGTCGAGCCTCTTGAGCATGACTAATTCTTTGTTCGACTTGTTCTACAACTAATGTCCTCTCCACTATTTGTGAATATGATATCCATTGGACTCTTGCTATATTTACATCTCTATATAATTCTGTCCTCAAACCCTCAAGAAATCTTTCTATTTTAAATGCATCACTATTAACCATATGGGTAGGAAATCTTGATAGTTGCTCAAACTTGTGAATATACTCTCCCATTGTCATTCTTCTTTGTCTCAGCTGTATAAATTCTACTACTGTCACTTCTGGTTCTTACTAAAACTACGTACTTGTTCACAAAATAATGATAATAAAGGTTGGCCAATATCATTCATGAAGTATGCAAAGAGTAATGCAATGAAATAAAACTTATTGGCATAGCTGTGCTCTTTCGTACTCCGGGATCATGTACATGAACAGTCTACAGAATTACAACTTTGCCCTAATACCACTCTCTGTCACACCCTATTTATATAGATAACCATACACTCACCAATAGAGAAATAAAAATTTGACAACTTGACCTAGGCATATGATTGCACATTATTATTATTATTATTATTATTATTATTGTTGTTGTTGTTGTTGTTGTTGTTGTTGTTGTTGTTTACATGAATGAAATAAGCATTTTCATAATAAGGTCCCTATATGTTTTCACCTGATCACATGTAATGCTTATATAGCATATTAAGACAAAATACTATATAACCAAATTTCAACATATTTACGTTGAGGTTACAAAAGAATCTACCATACCATTTCAAAAGTTATACATATACAGTACAGGATTCCCAAAAATATAATACAATAGATTGTAAGACCAAAACAACAACCCACAATATAATTTTATAGGCCGTCATCCATCTACATCGAACTTCGGAATCTCGTAAGAGCTTCACAGCTATCCATGTCTTCTATGAAGTTCCATACGTACCTACAATGTAAGAATTACATAAGTTAATGCACAATAAATAAAAATCGTGCATGCCATGAGTATGGGTAATACAAGTATATGACATCATGTTATTTCCTTAAAAAACATCATGCTAAAATGCATCGTATTCAAATATTTGTCAAAATCAGCTCGAAATAATTTCATTTGAAATATTTTCTTTTCATTGGGCCATTGACCCACCTATTCTGCATTGGATAAAGTTCTGGGCAATATCAATATCAATAATCTAATGGCCAATATGATATTGACACAGTCAAGTGGACCATCCTCTTGAGACCACTAAGGCACATTCCCTAACTGTCTCTATGATCACACAAAAGTATCCCACTCGTGGCGCCATTAATCATAATATCATAAGGGTACAGTCGAGTGGTCCACCTCTCCCGTGATCACCAAAGACACCTCTCCTATCTACCCTAGCGATCACCTAGGAAGTCTCACCCGTGATGCTAAAACATATCACATAAGCATGTCTCACATACCTCGGTGCCGTAGTAGAGGTTGATAAAACATTTTATAATGTAAATTCATTTTTTCCAATCATGTCGTGTATGCTAGGTTTTTTAACAATAGACATATGTCGTGCATCGTGAATGGCATACTCAATCAATATATTTTGAAGCCATATGCTCAATCATTGTAACCATCATATGATATACAATNTAAAAATGTTACGACAATATTCTATAGAATTGAACAAATATTATGTTCTTGCATCGTAGTTGTAAATAGATGTTTTACTTACATTTTTTGCCTTTGTATTTGTGAGTTTACTACAAAGTATGATTCAAGTATCTTTACTACTTAAGGGCCACAAACCTGTAGTACCATCTTATATCAAATATGGTCCACAATTTCATAAGATTAACACAAACAATCTTCCAGTACAACCATAGATGCCAAGATAATCTAGATAACATTAGAACTTTAAGTTACTAGTTGTGTACAGGCCTCCACATCATCTACCACGCGTTGGATGATTGTAGATGAACTGAATAAATCCGCTAAGTGGTGGAAGAACTGAACTCATCTGCCATGTGGCGAACGAGCTGAACTCATCTGTCACTGGGGATGACAAAAAAACCCGTTTAACCCGATACCCGTGGGGCCTCGCCCCATTCGGGGTGGAGAACCGAGTAAATGGGGTGGGGACGGGACGAGAGTCATTGCCTCGAAGCGGTATGGGATGGGTATGGGAAACATAGTCCCCGCCCCGTTTAAATTTAATTTTATAAGTTTTTTATAAAAAAAAATAATAGATTTATCATCATTTTTAAAGAGAACATAAGTTGTTTTTAATAAATTGATAAAAGAGCAATAAAATTTACTAACTAAAGACATAAAAAAGTTAAAAGCAAAAAAAAAAAAGGGGGCGATAAATGGGCCATGAGACTTGCCCTGCCCCAAACCCGCCATGTCCCCCTTTAACCGGGTATGAGGATGGGGGTAAGGTAACAAAAATACTCGACGGGATGGGGGGTGGGAATGGCCAACCCGTCCCATACCCACCTAGTTACCATCACTATCCGTCGTATGACGAATGCTAAGGCCTACACTCTGCATCACTTCATCACACCTCAAACGGGCTGACCAATAGGACTAACTGAAACTAATTCCGAAGTGATGAGGCAATAAGATACCCAAAATGCGACTACAATTCCTGCCACGAACCACTCCACTTTGACCCTATGTACTAGGAGATCTTTTATGTAAAGATATGAAAATGAAATCCTTAAGATTGATTACAGACTCCAAAATGTCAAGTCACGTATTACTGTGTCAGGATGCATTAAATACCCGCCACTTATAGATTGACGGATTGATACCTATGAAAGGACCCGTCCAGGATCTGAATCCACATGCTCCACATCCAACGGTTCTTCTCTCACCTCCTTTCATTATAAATACCTACACTTGCACCATGGGTAGGGAGAGCTCTCAGTCCTTGGAGAAAAAATAACACTAGCTTTTTACATTATCCTTGTCGACACACATTTACATTGATAATCACGTTCCGACGATTACTACTACCACCAGACATGTCAACTTTGGTTTACAAATTCACCAACTTGATCGTTAGAGTGCTCGCGGTCGCTTTCACTCTCATCGAAAAAGACCATGAGTGATTAACAGTGTGTTACCACATGCAAGAAGGAGCTTACATGGAGTTATATCCCATTGGCCACGTGTTTGGGTCACTTTTTGGGGTCAACATATTGGCACCGTCTGTGAGAAACATTACTATAACCATGAATTGAAAAAGGATTTGTTCTTGAGGAAAAAATAAGTGGAAGCCCCAAGGATGAAATTTGGAGTTTTATTAATTACCTCTTGGAAGAAAAGAGTTTGCAAGCCCAAAATAATGAGTTCAAGCAACGAATACCTGAATCCGAGGAGAGTAAATGAGGTATCTATAAAAGAGATCCTCTTACGAATGTTCCGCACCAAATGCCTAACCATCACCATCATAGGGGTGGAAGAATTGTTGTGCAGTTAACCGCTTAGGTAGCTCAGATGGTTACCAACATAAGAAGCATTGCAACCCAAAATGTGGTATGCATGAACTCCTCATGCAAGTCCAAAATCAAAAAAGCTTCCAAGTTCCTCAAAGTACCCCACAATCAGCCTATGACCAACGTGATGTAGAAGCAGTGCAGACCTTGAGGACGCATTCAAGTCGATAGAGAAGAGAGGCCTCGATTGAAAGGGAAGTGGGGGTAGATATCACACCTAACTACATCTTCGGGCGCCCTGCCAATGACGCTTAGGTTTGAAGGGACAACTTCCCTCCCCGGGACTATGAAGAGCGGCCTCAAAGGTCCGTGAGTGTGTTCGATCTGATCGGAAGAAGGCCTAGATAGGAACCAATCTACCGATCAAATATCTCGACCACAAGAGCAAGTGCAAAGCCAAATAGCCAAGGTCCTCCACCAAGGAACAGGCAAGAGAGGAGAAGCCTGATGAATTGGGAAAATCGATTAGGGTCATCTCAACCCTCGCCTCGTTACTTAGCGGATGGAAATGATTCTGATAGACCATGTCAGTCCTACAAGCTCAATGATGATGATGATAACATCCCATTCTCCAAGGAGTTTTATAGTTTTCTCATGCATCATAATTTCACACTCCCTAAAATTTCTAAGTATGAGGGAAAAGGCGACCTTGAGAAACACCTCAATAAATACAAAATGTAGATGAGTCTTAGAGGCTCTTCACCAACTTTGAAGTGCAGGGCCTTTCACTTAACACTAGATGAAGCTGCCGAATTATGGTATGGCAGGTTGACACCATTTAGCATCAGGAGCTGGCATGACTTCAAAAAGGTAGTTTTAAACTAGTATTTATCTAAGAAAGAGGAAAAAACACCGATCCAACGCCTCCAAGATATGAGGCAA
>CAIGRN010009739.1:0-13412 GCA_903798345.1 Fraxinus anomala | reverse complement strand
TGGAAAATCAATTACCACAAAAAAAAAAAAAAAAATGAATTCCCTGAAAACCAAGAAAACGGGCGCGTGAGAGTAGGAGGTGGAAAACAATTTCCGGGGAAAAATTTTCGTATCAAACACTATTAAAGTTGGAAAATGGAAATCCATGGAAAATGTTATGTATCAAACGGATTCTTAGAGATGTGCGAACAGAAGTCTCATATTGGTCACAAACTAAATTGTGTAGAAAATTCACAAGATATTCTTCATTAAAAGATTATAATAATTAAACGTACGTAGAAGAATTCCATATATTACTTCCTCTAAATATTATCATCAAATATATAGATGCAAATACAAGATAACTTTGTTGAAAATACTGCATTTGTGATCTTCCCCAAGATTAAGACGAAAACTGCATCTTTTATTTCTTGTCCCACTTCAAATCAATGGAGCTTTAGATTTTTCATCCTGCATGGCAACAATATATATTACTTTCTTTCGTATCGTAAAGATAGGATTACTTTCATTTTCACACAGATTAAAAAAATATAAATTTTATATACATTTTTCTTAATATGCGCTTATTAAATAATAATTCAAATATGAGTAGTTCATATTCTTGTTAATAACAAGACACGTTAAATATAAACGTATTAAAAAAATCAAGAAATCAACTATATTTAATCTATAATTTAAAATAAACAATAATAAAAATAAGCCTATTTTTATGGGATAATGATTAATAAATAGCACGTCAAAAGAAAATGTGCGTACCTAACATAGATTTCCTAAAATTTTGAAAATTACGTTTGTGGCCCCCTTAAGACAAGGCTTTTTGGGGTGATTCATGAATAAAGTTGTAAATTTGTCTATATTTCTTAAATTAATTAATTATAAAGTACAAGGTAAAAATGCACGAGTCATTAGAACGTGCACTTTGGAGGTGGAATTTCAATTTTGGGGTGCAGTTTAAAGTACCCATATTAGAATAGGAGGCTACGTTCGCACCTTTGTACCCTCAAACATAAATGACCGACAATTTCCTAGGTTTAACGACGTGACAAAATGCAAGATGAGAAAATGTAGATAGAATATGACTTCAAATAGAAGGGTTCTTGTTATAACTGCTATGCTATAAGTCGGGTTGGTGTGGAGTGGACGGAATGCTACATTTGGAAAAATCTCGATAGCTCAAGTCGATCCTTTTTATGGATACAAAGTAGAATTTTGCAGTACTCGATAATATTGCATGCAGAAAAAAAAATCTTGTTTTTTTCAGGGTAGGGACTGCAAATGTAGTGTTTATACTACTACTACTACCTTTGTTCCTCGGCGTTGATGTTACTACCTCGATTGCCGCCCGTGGTGGTCTTGTAGTTGGGGAAAGGCACATGACCACTCTCAATACATTTGACATCCTCAACAAGGATTTCGTAGTGTTTCTTCACCTCTTCCGGGGTTTTCCTGCCAATGGCCCTCGCCACGTTGGCCCACCGGTCGGGAGTGTCATGGTCGTACACCGCTAATGCCTTCTCGAACTCCTTGTTCTCCTTTGCGGTCCAAGTGTCCGAACCACGAGATGATATCGAACTATATGCCATTAATTCCTTATACCTATATATATAATATCAGTCGCCAAATCCTATGAAATTAAGATGAGAAGATGGCTAAATTTGAGGAAAAAGATGGCAAGAAATGTGATGAATGAGAAAGATATGATGAGCAGATTGTGCAGAAGATGACTGGTTATTTATAAGAAGGGGAGGGGTGAGGTGGGGTCCTGCCAATTGGCTAATAAAATTGCTCCAATTGAAGAATAAGAACCACAAATGAAAAATGAAAATAACTTTGAAGAATGTTTATAATCTCACCCATTTTCTTAAAAGAATTTAGTTTCATAATATATGAATCTTCTTTATTTATTTCGATTTTAAGTCGGGTAAATTATACTCTCGTGACTTTAAAAGTTATTCTATAGACAAAATACTTTAAAACAAATTATCCAAATCCAAATAAGCATCTTTGACTTTTCAAAAGTTCTGTCATATAGATCCTTATAACTTATTAAGTAAGAAATTTCATGATAAGAAATGGAGTCGAGAGAAAGACTTACTAAATATATAATCAAAACTTTAATTTCTTGAGCATCGGACTTCCTAATTTAGTATATGAAATCAGCTTATCAAAAATTGTTCACGTGTTTGGTTCCATTTTAACTACCGGAATTAGTGGGTAAGTACCTTTAAGTACAAGCATGTGGTTTATAGAAATCGTCTACATAATTCCATTTTAACTACCGTAATTAGTGGGTAGTACCTTTAAGTACAAGCATGTTATGGGAAGAAAAAAAAGGAACATCCAGGAAGAATACCTCAATCAAGCAATGTCACGGTTAGTCAATTAATTAGGTGAGAAGTTAAGCAAATTATGTATAATATATTATTTAATTATGTGGACTGAGTCAAATGGCCGTACAGAAGCTTCTTGTTATTCTCTTTTATTTTTGGGACTAAGTTGTATAATTCTCGAAATTCCTAATCGAGAAATTCTTATTCTACTTTTCTAGTACTCGCAACACATGAACACGAAATTAGAAAGTTGTTCATGCACATTGTCATTTCCACGATGACAAGCATGATGCGGGTGCCAAAATTGAACATCTACTTGTGTACTTCTCATATGACTCGAAAAAAAATTTTGAGCTGAGAAATTGGGGATAATTGCACTAATGGTACTCATTCTTCAATTCGAATAGTTGATCATAAACCTTTAAAAAAACAACTCGATCCTCAACAAACAGTCTCCCCATTAAATCATTTTCTGAGTCTAAGGTTGATTATCGATTAGCCATTTGAACAAGAAGATGAGAACCAATCATACAACTATTCCGAGTAATCTATTATAGTTGGCCTGCTAAGGTCCGTGCAATGATTATTTAGTTTTCTAGTCCAAAAAGTAGGACGTGCATTATCCTAGCCTGAACTTCTTCTTTTTCTACTTCAATTTTTAGTCAGTTTCTCATTAAAAGTCTCCTGTTCTACTCGCTGTAATATTGATTTCGTGTTGTTTTAAGGAATGGTTTTTTTTTTTTTTTTTTCAGATTCCTTGAAATATATGTTTACCATCAAAAGATTTACTTGTATACAGTATACATGTGAAGTGACACCTCTCTAGTTAAATGGGTAGTTGTTTCGAGAGGATGATAAGTTAAATGAATTTTGAGACACTTTTGAGACTACTACGGGAGGCAGTAGTGGAGAATTTACCGCGTGATAGAGAAATTTTTGGTCGTCGAACTTTTCATCTTTACTGAATATCCTCTGAGTTATATTTTTCTAGGAAATGTGCATCAAATGAATGAGTAGATATTTGTCCCTTTAGTTGTTTGTCATTGACTTACTAGTTTGAGTTTGGAGAGGAAGCAAAATATTTCTCTTGTTTGATTATGTCCAAGATGAAGATGTACGGTGCTGATCTTGCTGATATAAGCATATCAGGCAAGTTATGGGCAACCCAATTGCAAATTTCAAGACAGAATCCTATTCTTTTCGAATCTTTTGAGCTAGATTACAAAAGTGCTGTTTGTACTACCTAAGAAGATCATTCCATACTTGAGCATTCCATATTTATAACTTAATCTTCAACACGTCTCATCGTGTACAAGTCATCGAGTTCATTTTTCACTTGCGAGCGATCAACTAAATGACTTGAACCCAAAAATTTAACCTACTCCGATACTATGTTGAACCAAGCACGGTGTGGCATATACGTGTCAATCTCGATAGAGCATTGTGTCACCAGACAAACATAAATATCTGCCTTGGAAAAAGGCAAAGATTTGGAGAGCAACAGATATGAAAAGGTTGGAGATGTGGCATTTGGGTGAACATATGATTTTAGCAGCAAGTGGGATTTTAGAGTATCCCCTACCATTTTAGGTATATTCATTTCTAGGTCCATAAAACTACCTATGAAAATGATGAAGATGCTTGTTCAAGAATCTAAGAAGTTTTGTTAATTTGTAGAAAATTTGAAAAAAGTGAAAAATCTATCAATTTCCACTTAGAATGGATTAGAAAATTTGAACAAGATTTTTTAACATTTTCAATCTTGTCGAATCGAGTACAATCTGGCATATCAAACATGTAACGAGCAATCTACGTGAAATTCTTTTTCACTTAATTAATTGATGTTAAGATTGCTACGTAAAGATTCTACAAGAATTACCTTTTCTTGCATGTTGATGCCTAGGATGACTGGAAAAATGAAAAGGGAATAAGGATATCCTCATTACAAGTTGTAGTGTGCCTTGTATATTATAGGGTTCCAATGATTAGTTGAAAGTTACATTTCAATCTTTTTTTTGAATCAAGAACCTGTTTTACTCTCCTTTTGAAGGTGGTCCTTATCCTGAGTTGGAGATGCAAAAGGAAGCTTTTGGATATCGATTGAGATAATTGACAAGATTTTAACTTGTTTACCTACTTAAGTATGTACAGTACTACATAATACATATACCATCGAAGCAACATGTTGTTCACTAATTTACTTGAAATTTGGAGATTGTGATTGAAATTTTATTCCAAGAGATAAAGGAAAAGCAATAAAGTTGATTCTCGTAAAAATGTTATATTAAATTGGAAGATTGGCACAAATTGTAATACAAAATTCCATTGTGTTCCGTGGGCACGATACCAGGTACATTAGAAATGGATCTTTACGTCCATAAGAAATCCAGAAAAATCTCACGAAATTGAATAGAATCCTCGAACCTAAATTGAGAAATTGAAGAAGCCATGTAGGAAAAAAACAAATTGGTATTCTCAGCTGATAAAGGATATGTGGTATGCATCAAATTGGCAAGATAGAATATGGGACAAACCAGCTAAGAAAAGAGAGTACATAATCTATATCAAGGATAAGAATTGAGTGATCAGATTCAATGGAGCCTCTCTACAGAATGTGCCCAATGAGAAGTCTTTGAATCAAGTTGTAGAAAATATTATATTAAGTTCTTTACAATTAGCAAGTTGGGAAGGTAGAAACGAACCTGACCAAGAAGTGAAAAGTGATTTTTGTAGCCAATCTAAATTTATTGGTCCAAATATGATTTAGATGGCAAATCTATTTGTGATTGTTGATTTTTATTTTTTGTGTTAAAGTGAATATCCATGATTCAGTGGCATGTTTTGCACGGTCATACCAATTTATTAAGGATTATTCCATTTGTACAGTGATTTTTTTACACTATTGTTGACATTTGTATTGTTGTCAAACAAATAATTGGATGAAAAAACTGTTTTTTAAAATTGTTCAATTCGATAATGTCATGTGACAAAGTATAAACAATAGTGTACACCCTGATGTACACCAAGCATGATTGGCTAACGCAGGTGCGGAACCATGAAGAGTCCAGTGCATGCAAGTGTATGCACTGAACTTTGGGCCCAAACCCATTGCTTTTTAAGTTTACCACAAGAAAGGAGATTGAAGGACTCTACCTCAAACCAGTTTGCAGTATTTGTTTCTGTGGATTTTGAATCGAATAATCCATCAGGGTCAGGTCTGAAGTAGTTAATCTTGATCTCCTGCTGCTCATTCTCCAATATATCAATGTAAAATTGGGGAGTAAAAATAGAAGAAACCCCTCCACAGAGCAGCTTTTGAACCCTCTGGAACCTTTTCCAATCAATTGCAGCTTGCTAAGCAACTGAGTGGCTAGGTTCCGGCGTCATTTTCTCGGTTGAGACTTTCCCATCCATTCTTGCATTAACTTGAAAGTTGTCATCGTAATCAAGATGATGACCGAGAAATCTACTCCATTTCCAGGGTATAACCTAAATTTTTCTCTAGTATGCACGAGCGAGCTCCATTCATAGTCCTAGAAAAAGATCATTTCTATCAGATTTGGTTGTACTTAAAGCTTGATGAGTTCTTCCCATTAATCCATTGCTGAATTTGCTGTTGTCGAGTCTTGGTTTCCCATTTTATCCACCTAATGTTTATCCACCTAATGTTTGATTTTGTACGAACAAGGAAAAACTGGTATTCTATATTCTCAATGTTTCCAAGTGAAGGGAAAAGTTATCGAGCGTACTTGTAAGCTGTGCTCGGGGGAGTTATTATCTATCGTCAGCTTCTAATCAGTCGGGGGGCTCGGCCTAAAAGTTGGTGGTTTATGTTGTGGCAAATGTGCATGCCACGAGATTACCTGGACCAAAAGGTAAATCTTAATTCATTGGACTATATTCTAGGAGTCGAACTATGTGATTGAATGAGTCATCTATATGTTGCAGATACGTCCAACAACATATAATACTAGTTACTACTCCCGTTGAGGATAGAAAGTAATTCCCATGGGCTAGAAAGACGTGAGAATTCGAGTCCTCTTTTCCTTCTAATTTTCTTTTTGAGTTCAAAGTTCGATCTTAATTAAATTGTGCCCGTACTCAATAATGTTTCTAGCTACGCCCCTAGGTTAACGCACAAGAAAGTACAGAATATTATAAAGAGACACAAAGTCTAGCCTTCAACATACATACAAAGAAAAAGGGAAAAGAGCACCCTCATTGATAATTTAGTCTCAACTTAGATTGAATTTCGATAGATTTAAGATTCCTCGTCGTACCAAATGGAGGTTTGGATAGTCAAGATGGGAGATAATTCATCCCATCCATTTTACCTCTCAACATATCAAGATATTTTCTATATTAGTCGATTTTGATAAATGTTACGATAAATGTTACGAGTCTATATAAAATGTATAATTAAAAATGAATTTTAAGAAACATAGACTGAATTAGATACTTACAATTAAATTAAAAAACCTAGTGATTTTCAAAAAATAAGCTAGATTTAGCCTGTTTTGGTGAGAAATAAATCAAATTTTTATAGAAGTTGAAACGTGTGTTTAAAATTTAACTTACTTAAATTTAGCCTGATTATTAACTTTGACTTAAATTTAAATTTAAATCTAATTTTTGAAATTAGTAGAGATGTCTTGATTTTTTATTATTATTTTACATTACAAATTCAACTCAAATATTAGATTAAATTCTTTATCCATATTCAATCAAGAATGGGTGCTGCATTGGAATATTATTTTATCATTAGTCCAATGATATTGTATCACATATCCCCTATTTTTATTCCTGTGTAGCATGATATACTTTCGAACCAACTGGATATTCAAACGCTCACTAGCTCAACGAGTTAATTATCCATATTGAAGAATAAAATTACGAACCTTACGGAATAGGCAGCTAATTCGTAAAAACCTCAATTTACTTCATTCCACGGAACTCTTGTAAATATTGATTTGTACAGATAAGACAAAAATAAAACTGCGATTGAGATCTCCATAAAGACGGTACCAAGAAACAATAAACCCTAACAAAATATAATTGAAATTACTGATCAAACTACTGTAATCATAAGGACTAGTTCCAGTTTCCTTCAGAACCACCACCGCTTCTGTAACCACGATCACCACCGTATCCGCCACGACCACCGCCTCCATAGCCACGACCACCACCATAACCTCCTTCACGTCGGTCATAGCCACCTCCACCGCCACCGTAACCTCCCTCGCGTCTGCCTCCACGGAATCCACCGCCGCCTCCTCCGCCTCCGCTGCCGCGGGACTGCGCCTCGTTTACGGTTATATTACGCCCATCAAGATCCTGGCCGTTCATCCCCTCGATGGCATCTCTCATCGATTGCTCGTCCTTGAAGGTCACGAATCCGAAACCCCTCGACCTACCGGTCTCACGGTCATTCACGATCTGTTCCAAAAGATTAACAATTCAGTCAGATCTAAACAGATCTAGAGGTAATAAACTAAAACACTAAACAAATATAAATAAAACTGAAAAGCATTCGATCTTCATCCCTTTAGTGAAAAA
Organism: Fraxinus anomala; assembly: GCA_903798345.1. Taxonomy (NCBI): domain Eukaryota; kingdom Viridiplantae; phylum Streptophyta; class Magnoliopsida; order Lamiales; family Oleaceae; genus Fraxinus; species Fraxinus anomala. The sequence goes on along the minus strand of CAIGRN010009739.1, from coordinate 5,526 downwards.
GAGGAAGATGGAACGTACCGTTTCAGGAGTAATAATAGTAACAGAAATAGTAACAGTAACAGTAACAGTAACATGAGTAACAGTTTAGAGGTCGACAAAACCGAATCGGATCGGATCCGATCACTGCGACAAACGGACCTTGGAATCGACGACTACGCCGAATTGAGAGAAAGCTTGCTCTAATGACTCATTGCTAGTGGACCATGCGAGTCCACCTACAAAGCATCTATACTCAACATCTGCAGCAGCCATTGATGCAAATTTTTTTGCAGATGAAAAAACGAAAATCGTAGAAATGTATAAGACGGAAGAAAAACCGCCTCTTAGAAAGTTGAATGATGAAAGTTACTGGGGGAATGGGGTGTTTATATAGATGGACGAGGCTAGGGTTTAGAGAGGGGAAGGTAAAGGATGTGCGCATTGCGCCTCTTTATTTATCGCAACTAGGTTAAGGGGGTCGGCTATGATGGCTGTGAGTGTAGATATTTAGATATTTTAACTTTTATGAAAAAATTACAACTGGAGTCCCCAAACCTTTACATATTAAGCAAATGGGTCTAAAGTTAATTTTCGCCTTCTTAAAGCTCTTAATGGAGGATAAGATCAATGTTTACCTCAAAAAAATCACGAGGTTTGCACTCTATTCTACGTTCCACGACTAAAATAAAGAAAATTCATGTAATACAAAAATTACATAAGCCCCTGTTTGATTTAGATAAAAATTATATTTTTAATAGATCTTGATAAAAATTGTGAATTCTATTAAATATGTGGTTGAAAATGATTTTTTTTTTTTCTAAAGAAAAAAAGGTTTTAAGAAATGGAAATCAAATATGGGCTAAAACAAAGTTGTGAAGCATGTGTACGGCTGTAACTGTGGGCCTATGAAGCTAAGCTCAAATCTTTTCGAAAATTTTAAGATAGCATAAGGACTGGCCCATTGGATCAAAGGACACAGCTCAATCTGTGGAATTGGATGGCCGGCTTGATCGGCCCTTAGCCCAGAATATTGACATCCCAAATCCACACGATGACGCCGCAACTTGTAGATTTTGGGCCTCTTGCAGTCTACGAGGAGGCCTAAGATCCTTTAGTTTCATCATCAAGATTTTAGATAGTAAGGATTGAATATTTTCAAGATGACATTTCATAATTAAGAGTTACTAGTTTTTTTTTTCAAAAATCAGATATAATTAAAATTTTAAATATTAATAATAATATTATAAAATTAAATTAATTAGCATACATCATCCACCCCTCGTCACTCACAAACGCTAAATTTATCTTCATTCCCCCACCTTCTCTCTCTATATCTCACCCTTTCTCTCTCATTTTCCTCCTCCAACTCTATACACTCTTCCTCAACCGTCGTCGCTATTAAAGAGGACTGCCTCAAAAACCGTCTCTCTACCATCTTCACTATGAGTGCTGCCGGTGAGCCATTTCTTCACTGCGAACGCCACCAAAGGCTCTACAGATTGTGGTTGCAGCGACGTAGATTGCGGTGGTGATGGCGCGGATCGTGGTTGCAATGACGCAGATCGCGTTGGTGGTGTTTTTTTAATTATTGGATGAGTGATAGTGGTTTTCATATTTTGATGACTTTGTGGTGATGCGATGGTGGTGGCGATACTGCTCGTAGTTATGGTGAGGTATTGATGATAATGGTTGCACTGGAGGCGCAGTTTATATGGTGGTGGCGTTGGTGGAGGCAATCAGATTTTGTTGGTTTTTGAGTATTTTTTTGTTGGTGGTGGTGCAGGTGGCAAACGATTATGGTGCAGGCGTCGACACTGAGGTGTTGGTGGCAGCAAACACGGTGTGACCAATTGGTTGATTCTAACTAATAAATTGAGTAATTTGTGATCAATATATAATATGTGATTTATAAAATGTAATTATGATTCACAATATATTAAGTTTTGATTGATAAATAACGTGTGACCAATTAATTTAACAACTTATGATTTTTAAATAAGTCATGATTTATAAAATTTATAATTTGGGACCGATAAATGAATCGTAACTTATAAACATTTTGATTTTGTGATCGATAAATAAATTGTGACCTATAAAAAAAAAATTTGTAATAGATAAATAAATTGTGATTTATAAAATTTTTAATTTTTGACCAAAAAATGATTTGTGATCTATAATTTTTTTGAATTGTGATCGAAAAAAAATTATAATCAATTAATTCGAGAATTTGTAATGTAACCAAATTAAATGAAATTGTGATATTAAAATATTTAATTAATAAAAAGATATTTTCAATTAATTATTTCATAAATAAATTTTAATAAAATATCTAATTTTTGAAATTTTAAACTTTTTATCTTAGTTTTGAAATGAGCGATATTTAAACTCTTATTTATGAATTTTTCCTTTTAGATATCCTCTATATGAACTTTTGGCTTTTCATTTTCCCATCCAGCCATGTTTGGTGAAATTATAAATTTTAATTAAAGTTAATAACTAATTTTAATCACGTATTTCATAGAATTCCCAACATTTTAATTATACATTTCATCAATTTTTACCAAAAAATCTACTAAATTTTTTATTCTAATCTCCATCAAAAATCTACTAAATACTTTAGCAGATTCAATAATGTGTCAAATNTTGCATAAACGAGTGACAAAACAAACACTTGTAGAAGTTAAATAAAAAGAAAAACTTTTAACCCGAGGTCTGTGTTACACATAGTTTCCTTAAAATAGATTCGCTCCATCACCGTCTATACTTGAGGTCTAGACTGAGTGTCCGTTTCCCAGGATACAACGATAGAACCAGTAGTTTCCGAGCACTACAGATACTACTCTAGCGAACCAACTTTGTGTTTGAACTATATCACCGGAAAAGACTGAGTAGATGAACTGAATGAAGACTTTATACATACAGAAATTTTTGTATGCAGATGATTTTCGGGTGTATAGAGAAAAGTGGAAAACGAGTCACTTATATGCTCATAAAATTGGTAACTTGCCCATTAACTAATGACAATTACAATAGGAGTTTCAAAATGAAAAGTGATTTGAAGAAAACAAAAAAAATTCAACAGTTTCAAAATGAAAAGTCACTTGAGAAAAAAAAAAAAGCAAAACGTAGCTCTTCTGAGGGGACAATTTTTTGTCAATCCAGTCCGACATTCGTGTACGCAGGTCGCACCTGCACACAAGTTCAAGGTCCAAAGCCTCTTTCGGTCCGTGATTTGCACCATCCATGTGCGCACGTGAAGATAGCCTTTATGCTACACATGATTACACCATTTGTTTTGTTTTTCTTCAACTTCCTATATGGGACAAACGTATTGTTAGTTTTTCCACCAACATAAACTCCTTTCACATGGGATACTTTGAGCTTCAATTTCTCATTCACTCGAGCATCATTTTTGACAAGTAAGTATATGATTCAATGTACTCACGGAGGAGAACAAAAATTAACTTTTATCTTCCAAAATAGCTAAACGGATCCTGCTCAAAATTCGTGTCAAAGTCAACCGCAAATTCAATTTTTCCAACAGAACCTTTTATTGTGCGAGGTATACTTCCACAAGGATCGTTAACTACAACTATCACTTTTCAAACATTGAACCACTTGTATCATGACGTGCTCCACCTTCTATTTTCTTCACCTTTAGCCACTGTACAGAATGGATAGTTTGGAAAAAGGAAGGACAGCAATTTAGATTAAACAAGAAAAAATATTTTATTTTTATTTCAAATTTATAATATACTTTAATTTATAATAAAGATACATCCATCTATTTATAAGATTAGTCTTATTATGGTGACATGCTCAATGACAGAAAGAACATGTATCAATATATGATTGAACAGTTTAAAAAAAAAAAAATCACAACACCAATTCTTGTCTTACCACAATATAATGTCATCTCTCCTCCTATCCTTGACACTGGCCAAGCAGCATTATTCTCATAAGAAACTTTAAGATAAAAAATTTCCATTGTAAATAAAAAAATTGCAAAGATTAGAGATTGTTGGTAATCATCACGTGTTTTGGGCTGTCACGTCACGTGTGCTCACCCACTTAGATTATAGTTCTAATCATAAAATGACAACAAAGATAGCAAAAAAAATAAATAAATAAATAATCATATCTCTAATGACACTTCATTAATTAATTACTTATAAATCTATAAACAAGCAAATCATGGGCTAATCATGATCTGACTACTGGTTCACGATCCCATGCTTACACGCCACGAACAAGACCAAGAACAAAAAAGAAAAATGTCATTTCTACACTTTTTTTTCTTGACATAATTATTGACATTGTCGACCTTAGCAAACGTTGATTTGGTAAAAAAATTGTGTAAAATTTGAAATGTTTAATAATGTATTGTCACGTGACAAAAATGTAAAAGAAAATTTTAAAAATGATTTAACATGTAACATGATTGAACAAAAAATACACTCTCAAAAAGGCAACAATTTTCATAATTATGTCCCGAGAAAAAAAAAATAATTCTATCAATATACTTTATTAAAGTTGTTGTATATATTATAAGAGTCTAGACGGCGTCTTAATTTAGTGTAACTGATGATTTTCTTCGTTGTGTTTTTGCATTTGAGACGTTGAAATTTTTTAGTTAAAAGACTTATGGACACCTTTAATTCGAATTTGAACGTTCAACTCCATTTCAAACTTATATTAATCAGTAGAATAGGGATTTTTTTTTTTAAAAAAAATTGTTCAAAAACAAATTGCCAGAACATGAACTGAAAACTAGTAGAAGAGGAGGGATCTGTGAACTGGATCAAAATTTGGGATATTAAATAACAAAATAATATTACTCAAATCATATATATATATTTTCTAAAATATAATTTAACAAATTTTAAATCGACATATATTTGATTGGGTAGAGTCGAGAGTCGGGAGTACGATTTTGAATGTTGAAGATTAAAGTACGGTGAAAAAAAGTTTTTTTTTTTTTCCATATATTAATATTTGTATTTAATTTGAACATTAAATTAAAATAGTAAAAATAATATTGTAAATATAAAGATTAATTTCTACCAAACAACTTAGACACGTTAACTTCTATTATTATAATAATTGACCAGCATACAATTTCATTAGTGTTTACGCCGCCACATAGATATAACAAAGTTTGATTCTTCAAAGTTCAAACGTCATTTCTATATATTTTTTTTGACTTTCTTTAAAAATACTTAAATATTTATTTACTTATTTTTGTACAATATTATTATTTAATATTATATACTATATTTGACTTTAACCCAAAAAAAAAAAAAAAAAGTCTTCTAAAGAATAACTAATTATTCAGATAACGTTTCTTATAGAAACTTTCGATTTCTTGTAGAGAAAAGTCGACCAATTTGGAGAAATACAATGTAAATAATAACTAAATTCTTTTGGGTAGAGTTGGAGAACAAAATTACTATAAAGAAGTTTTATTTATTTATAAGTCATTTTTTTGCTTGACCAACCAGCTAACGGGACTAGTGGAGTCCTGGTTTCACGGATCGTAGGTTTGGC